>CM040618.1:128041370-128096845 GCA_022817965.1 Solanum lycopersicoides
AAAATTTATTTTCCAACGCTAACTTATATATGAACAAAGCTTTCAACTTTAACATATTTAATCAAGATATTTATACGTAATTCAATTATGCATAAAGGGATACAGTCTTACAAACATTTTAGGTTGGACAATAGCTCATAGGCTAATAAAGAGTGAATGTTCGTTGTTTTCCTTTAATTATAATGTGTAAAATGATATTTTTCAAATTTATATAAAGTATTGAATTATTTTGTGTCATTAGAGAAAATTATAGACTATAATAATTCTAAAATGTATTAACTAACACATCAATAATAATACCAAGTGAAATCTATAATTATTAATCAGTTATTACATTTTATTATTAACTTATTAATACTATAATTTATAATATTAAACGGTTATGTTAAACATACATATTCATCTCAAAACTATAGCATTGTCCTATTTATTTAAATATAAATTCTTACTTCGTCAGTGAATACACTGTATTTTCACCGAAATAAGTTCTTCAAATATTACTTTAACCAATTTGACAAAGTAAAAAAAAAATCTAGGGACAAACAAAGCTTGATGTGAGACAAATTCTCATTGAAATTCAGATCATTATACTTCTTTGTTCATATTCACTTTGACTTCTTAAAAATTGCAATCTGGTGCCTATTTTCTATATACTACTTGTAAACTAAATGATATTAATTCCTTAACAAGGTTATGGCTTGGTTGTGGTGGGGGAAGATTATAATGGTGATCGTGCTATGATATTGTGAGGAGTCCTATTCTTCTCCTTGGGTTATTAAACATTTCAATTGTTCTAGGCAGGCTCCTCACGATTTTCCAATCAGCCCAACTAGATCATGCTATTCCTGATATTTCTACTTTGAACAACTCGGATATGAACATGTATCTTGCTAACCTGAATGGGCTCTTTGCACATATGATAAGGAGGTTTAGTAGAATGAAATAAGGTAAGGGATCTTTTGATATGAGTAGGGGCTTTTCAGTTAGGCAACCTGTCCCGCTATGGGAACTTTATGGCCTTAAACTTTGATCATATCATGTCCAAAATATAGAGAGATTATATTGTTGCCATTTTTGTAAACTTTTGCCAAAGTCAAGTTCGTGAGGAATTGGGGTCAACTGATTAGTTGTCAGCTACAAATAGGTCTTGCTAAGGCCTATAATTTTTCCTTTTATCGAATTTAAACAATGGACCCCCCAAGGAAAAATCTATTCAGTACGTCCAAATGACTGCTCTCCTGCTAGATATTCTCCTAATTGTTTGAGATGGCTCTGTAGAACAGTATCATAAATTCCAGATGATGCTTTTCAGAGTCTCAAATGTGAAAATGGTCTGGTGCTTATGACAGCAACAGTTTGTTTTCTAGCAAATCTAAGACATTTATTTTATTAGTGACGGTGTTCGAACTAGCTTTCGTGCACCTTAACTAATTCACGGGCTATATGCTATCAAGCTGGCTCCTCAACTATTTCACGGGGTATAGATTTTGCGGTAGGTTTGCCTAAGACTCAAAAGCAATATGACTCAATATGGGTGGTGGTTGATAGGTTGACCAAGTTTGCTCACTTTATTCCCGTTCTACTTATTCGGCGGAAGATTATGCTAAGATCTTCATAGATGAGATTGTGTGTCGCCATGGTATTCTTGTCACAACACGAGACCCCACCCTAGAAGTTAGGGCACAATCTCTGATTGTGGCACGGTATTTATTGAACTTGATTGATAAGTAAATTGCTTCTAAGTTGTTGAGTAGTACTTGGACTGATTTGTTAGTCTGGTTGTTGACAGATTCAATAAATCTTTGCAGGACAGGTAGTAAAACTCACCATGTACAAGCAGTCACCTAGTAGGAACCATAGATCCAAAGGTGTCAAGGTTAAGAATGTTTTACAAATCTGTCTGTTGCTTGCTGTTTGCTTTTGGCTGATTTACCAGGTCAAGCACTCACATGATAAAAAGAAAGAATTTGATGAAGATGATGCCAAGTCTTCAATTAAGACTGGAAGTATCAATGAACTTATGAAACTTGGAAGGAAAGATCTACCCCGGATTGAGGGATTAGATACAGTTGATGACAAGCATAGAGAGGAACCAGAAGATGAAACTGTGGAAGAAGAAGAAGGGAATAAGCCTGAGGAAGAAGATCTAGAAGAGAACAATACAAAAGAGGAGAATGATGAACACAGAGAAGATGAGGTTGAGGATCATGATCAAGAGAAGAATGATGAACGCAGAGAAGATGGAGAAGATGAGGTCGATGATCATGATCAAGAGAAGAATGAGGAACACAGGGAAGATGCAGAAGATGAGGTCGATGATCATGATCAAGAGAAGAATGATGAACTCAGAGAAGATGAGATCGAAAATCATGATCATGAGAAGTCTGATGTAGAGCGTGATCCAGAATTGGATGCTGTTGATGAAGACAAGGAACGAGGAGAAGATAACGAGAAGGATACTGAAGTTAATGATAGTCAGGTGGACGAAGTAAATTCATTGGAGGAACATGATCACGACGAGGACTCAAACAGTTCACATGAGGCACGTGAAGAACATTATAAAGCAGATGATGCTTCAAGTGCGGTGACTCATGATACAGTTGTAACTACTACTGAAAATGAGAGTGGTAAGTTAGAGCAAGAAGTAGAACATTCTGCTGAAGCCAAGAGTGAAGCTGGTGTTAATAACATTATGCAGATCAATGCCAGCCAAAATACAACAGTGGCTTTGAGGGAGGACAATGGTAAAGCAGATGAAGAAGACAGTCCTCCAAACACAACAAACAGTGAAGAGAAGCATGATGACCCGATCTTATCCACTGCTGCAGACACTTCAGTTTCAAATTCCACAAGAACAGAAGGATTGACAGGTAATTCTGAATCGAGAACCTACTCGAGGGAACTGAGCACACAGGCTCATGACTTGCTTCTACAGAATGGAACCCAGGCAGTTAACCAAGAGTCTAATGCCACAGTAGGGGATACCACGTCTTCCAACATGTCAACTAGTCAGCAAAGCAGTAACTCTGCAGACACGGTGGATGATAATCAAGTTGATTCTAATTTAACAGTTTCCTCTAAAAACGATGAGTTAGACTCGATCCCGGTCGATTCCTCGAATGTGTCTGGTGATACGGAGCCTTCCCTGGCAGAAAACGTCGTCCAAGGGAATGCAACTGCTGAAGCAGTAGATAATGAAGGGTTGCCTTTGAATGATAACAATGCAACTGAGGTTGAGAAGGCCGATACTAGCAGTGAAAAAAACGGAACTACTGATGAAGACGTGGATGCATCAATTGTTGAGAGTTTGGGAGATGATCTGATTGATACTTCTGATTCGTCCTCCCACTTGGAAGAGAAACATGTCCGCACAGATGTGGAAACTCTTCCTGATATACAAACTGAAGGAAGCATGGAAGATGCTGCAGCAGAATGACAACTGTACAATTAGACAAGTAGTGTGTTTAGTTTTCATGATGAGTTTTCACACTTCCGTTTACTATTATTCAGTTTCACAAATGTGCAAAATTCATAAAGCTGTAGACCATATTAATGTTGCAGGCATTATATAGTCAAGAATGAAGGGTTCCAATTTGTATAATCGTTTCTACTTTGTAGCCTCTTTAGAACAAGAGCGTCTTCCATTTTTCTGTGTAATCTGTTTTCTATATAGATTGTGCTTCTGTTACAAAACTTGTGTAGTGTATTGGAACGGATATGCTATGTTTTGACTTAATGGCTTGAATTTAGTGAGATGTTTTGATTAATTGAGGTATAAATTAATCTAGAGTTCAAGTAAATCATGGTTCCCACAGAAGATGAAAGTACTAGCATTTCAACATCAACATAGTATCAATTGCTACATGGCTTAGTTCAGGTGTACAAATGAAAAATCAAGCAAACTTCAGGTTATTACAGTGAAAAATCATGATGTTGTTTCTCCGGATAAGTTTACTTGCTATAGTAAAATGCTATTATAAAGATTGTATAATATAATAAGATCGATTCCATATAAAACATAGTTATTACAGTGAAAAATCATTATACATCCTAATTATTGTAGAGAGGTCTTTGGTTGTATTTCTTTACTCGTTAGTGTTGTGGATAAGTCTCAAATTCAATAATATGATCCTTTTGCCACGCTGTAAAGAGGTGTAATCAAAAATAAAAATAAAAATGGACCCAATGTTTACATGTGAAGCAAAATAATATAGTGAAGTGAAGTCAACATTAAAGGTGAGATCTTATCTCACTGTTTATGATTAATGGGTTAACTATCCAATAAGACAGGAGTGTCAAATGAGCAAATTTAATTAAAATTAAAAATATTAAAATGAATTAAAATAGAAATCGAGGAAGCTGATATTGTGTAGGATCATGTTATGTTGCATCATAAGCCATGTCTTTTTCTTAGTACTTTGTGATGGACCTAGTGGCTCTCTAACCTTGGGCCTTAACTCAATCTGCCCATAGTTACGTAAACCTGTTTTTTAATACTCCTTTTGTTCCATTTTATGTGGCATCATTTCTTTTTTGTTAGTCCTAAAAAGAATGTCACATTTCCTTATATGGTAAGTATTTAAAGGTAGAATTTCTCTTTTACCCTTGTTGATCCCACTTAATTTTAAATAGTACTCTAATAATACATTTATGAGGAGAGAGAAAATTGAGTCCACTCTTGAAGGACAATTTAGTAAACAATTCTAAAACTTCATTTATTTCTTAAACTCCATGACGAGTCAAATGGTACCACATAAAATGGAACGAAGGGAGTAGTAGTATTTTTCTAGCTCTTCTCTCTCTCCAAATCCACTCAAAAAAAATAAAAAAGAGGAAAAAACAATACTTGACATATTTAGTGTCTTTGTTATTGAAAATTTTTACGTTTTAGTCATGTTGGTTTTAATATAACACATTATAATCACATATTGACAAAAAAACCACATATTATAATCTAACTTACTAAAAAGTTATTAACATTGAGCTATATATCATAAGTATCTAAAGCAATTTTTACGGATAAATGAATATTCAGAAGTTCTATTATTAAAAAAAAAATAAAGGATGAACGGCTAGTTGCCCTTTTTTTTTCCTCTCTCTTTTTATTGGAAAGGGGGACCAAAAATGACAAATTGTGAGTTGTGACCATTTTTGTTTATTATTTTGAATAATAGAGATACAAAATATTTATGATGTAAAAATCATATACATTTGGTATTGAAACAACACATGAATTATGATGACATGACAGAGCAAGTGGAAGCTAGGTTGGTACATTAAGCCAAAGGGAGTAGAAGATATTTTGTGTTTTTGGGGACTACACGTTTTCTCTTTTCTTTGCTACTTATTAAAATTGCTAGTGCACACTAATCCACTACTTATATTTATTTATTTTTTGCTTGAAAAGCTTTAACTTTTCTTTCTTTTCCTGTGATTCATCTATATTAATATAAAGATTATTCAAGGATATTTTCTTTTTTAGTATAATTAACAGCATGATCATCTCACTCGTATAGTTAAATGTATGATGAGTTTTGCAAAAAATTTCAATTCTCTTATTAAAATTGCATCACCAACAAAGGTTGTAATGGAGTGAGAAATGTTTTTCATCCATAGTCAGAGATTTCAAGTATAAACTAAGAAGATACAAAATCGCTTTTGTTAAAAAGCAATAAATTATCCCTACCGTAAAATTTCCTAACGCGAATATAGATTAGATATCAATTATCGAATCAAAATTTCTAGATATCTACCCTATCGAACATCAATCGTATTATGTTCCTGCACCCATGTGAAAAAGAAACAAATTAGAGAATCACTCAAAATGGGCTGTACAAGACCAATATACACATGAGAAACCAGATAATTGCCACATATTACAGCCAAGCCAAGTTTTCTATAAAAAAAAATCTCATTTAGTATTCGAAACTCATATTAAAGATCAAATTATATTAAGATTACGTACTGCAGGGTATATTCGAAAATAATGCTCCAACTTTAATTTTTTCATACCTAAAACTCAAATTCAAAATCTTTATACCACGATACTATAACCCTTGTTGGTTATCCAAAGTCGTATTATCCTACCAAAGTTGATACACACGTGTACTGCTAAACAATGCAAATAAAAATTGACATGTACTACTACCATTTATTTAATTGTTTTTTTGTATTACTACTATTCTAATAGGACATGTATTGCCAGATCTAAAATCACCTGATGCCAGCCTAGAAACCATATAGTAGTACATTGGATTCTTTACAAAAAAAAACGACAAAAATCAACCAACTTTGGGTTCCCATTTCCAAAACAAATCTTAATTGCTTTGTTAAAAAACTACATTTATGTGTTAATTAAGGTTAACTTCTATAAATACGCTTCATTTCTTTTTATTTGTTAAAAGTCATTCATTACTTAACACAAAACGTGGTAGGTATCGTATGACACGGTTAAAATGGACATATATAATTGACTACAATATCACCCTTATTTAAGATAACTCCTTACAAGTAAAAAAATTGTAGGATTCTATATATTATTATAAAATTTTACGTGAACTTGTCATGTTGGTTATGTCAAGTTTTCTTTTTTTCATAATATTAATTATTTATTTCTCAGATCACTTAATATTAAACATCAAAACTAATATGAATATTATTGAAAAACTCATAAAAATAAAAATAGACAAATAAAAATAAACGAAAATAACATATTCACGTCACGAGAAGTTCTTGATTATTATATTATTCCAAATTAATCAATCAATAAACACATTCCGAAAGAAGAAGAAGAAAAAAAAAAGAAATTCAAAATAGACAGCTGTCTTATCACTGTACACTCGAAAAAAGGCAATAAATAAAAAAAGAAAAGAAAATACAGCTAAAAACTGCTGTCAGTTAGTTAATTAGCAAAACTTAAACTGAAACCCGAAGCAACCCATATCTGTAACCCGACCCGTTTAACCGTATCATTCTTGGTCTTGCTGCCTCAACTCTTTTCGAAGTTTCTGGGAAAATGACCGACAAGCATCTATACTGAGATCCATGGCAGCTGCCAACGCCCCAAACGCCGCAGCATCCTCCGCACAACTCACATGCTGCACCCCCACCTCCACCTCCGGTTTACTGCATTTCCCCTCTCCTCCTACCGTCCCCGACATCACAAAGCCACGATACAGTAGCTGCGCCCACGATCCGGATCCAGGTTGCGATCCGAAGTCTGATCCGGATCCGGATCCTGAACTAAGGTCGAAGCTGCTATTGGGGCTAGTCAACGGAGTAGCTCCGTTGATTATGTCTATACCGATTTTGCCACCTTTTTTGGTGCTGATGGTTGAATTGACTAATGTGATGGCGTCGGTGGCTCCGTCCGGGATGATCTCGAAGCGGTACCCGAGTTCGCCGTTGCATTCTCGCCACGCTTCGAGACGACCCCATGGCTTCCATGTGTTGTCACCGGGTCGGAGGATGAGCCAAGATCCCGGGTTGGATTTGCTGACCCGATCCGAACCTTGTGATGGAACAAATGGGGTCACCATTGACGCTGCTGCAACAGGTGAACCAGAAAGATCATGAACTGTAATTGACCATCCTTTTCGTTCTTTTACAGATATCTCTTTATCAGATGTGCAAGAACCAAAACAGCTTGTTGATGTGCTTGGTTCAGATAATGACGATCTGTAAAAAATTAGCAAATTCAAAGTCAAAAACCCTATTCAACAAATCGATTGACTGAATTTTATCTTATTTTCTTTTAAAAAAAGGGATAAAACGAACCTGGATCTCAAATTCCGGTCACCGGAGTTTCTGAAACTGAACTTGCAAGTAAAAACAGGTTGCTTCACGTTGCCATTCACTTGAAAAACTTGTGGACTACACTCAGGTTCTCCATCAAACTGAAAAACAAATCTGGGGTCAGGTTCAGCTCTGACGTTTAAATTCAATTCAGCAGTAGACCCACAACCAATAGAAACCCATCCATTGTGAATCACAAATCCTCTATGTCCAATATTCTCCAAACTCTTCAAATCCAATGGCACCACAACACTCCCCAAAAGCCTCTTACTACCATACCCAAAACCCACTTTACCCCCATAAATCTCAATCTTTAAACAACTCAGTTTTCCTTTAACATTCGATTTCTCAACAAATTTCACAAGCTCCGACTTACTAAAATTAAAACAACCATGAATCCTATTATCCACAATCGCTTCTCTCTCTTGAACAAACGCCGAGATAGTCGTTGATTGCGCCGAACAACCTCTAAGCTTGATTTTACAATCAAAAGTTGAATTACTAGGAAGAATTTTCGACGATTCAGAAGGAAACTTCAAGGCTAAACCTCCGATTACAATACGGACGAACGGACATGGATCCATTAGTCCTTTTCTTTTTAATTTACTCAGAAGAAGTAGAAGAGGAATTTTAGAGACGAAAGTGGAGATTGAGGGTAAGAATATATATATTAAGAAATGTGCATAGGCGTGCGTGCGGGATGAGCTGTGGGCACGTATGCATATAGAGGTGCGCCAGCAAAGAGCATCTCTGTTCTCTCTCTGGCAATTAGTGTGCAATCCCTAAACTTGTCTTTTTCACTATTTCTTTTACTACATTTCTATTGGGCTATAGACATGTTTTCATATGCTATTAGTTTTTTAAATTTTAAACCCCTATATTATCTTCTTCTGTAATATATTACACCCTAATCTTTAATTGCTTTCTATTTAGATGATATATAGATTGAAGATTAGGTGGTTGAGTTTGTCTAATTAGCTTATTAGTATATTTTTATCATTACTATCTTATTCTTTGTTTATATTATTACATATTGCTTACTTTGCTTCAATTTCTGTATTAGCTGGGATTTCTTTTATTTCCTTTTCTCTATTTTTTAGCATGACTTATTCTTTGTGTTCATAAAATAGGGAAAAAGTTGCGTACATTCAACCCTCCTTAGACTCTTACTTGTAGATAAGGTGAAAGCATATTCTGGTATATTATAATTATCTTTAATTTAACATTATAAAATTTAAAAAATTCTTCTAATTTGTTAAACTTTGTATTGAGCGAAATATTAAGAGGAATAAATTGAAATGGTGGAAGTAATATTTCATCTTTATATACATAAGTTGATACTTGATCAAGATGAGACTAAAATATATATTCTCCTATAAAGTAAATTTCTTTTCAACTATCATAGTTATACCTTTTGTGTACCTTCTACCTTTACCTCTTTACATGTCTTTTTATCTCATAGAAGGATCATTGACATTTAAATTTACTTATGTTACAAAAGTAGAGGTAAATATGCTAGAATATATATCAAATATTATATAGAAATTAAATTTTCAATATTTTAATTTATATATTATGATATTTAATATGCATTTTAATTGTACCACAATCGAAATTAAACTCTAAAAATATATATGTTAATTTATTATGATAATAATACAATATTTTTAAAAATTAAAAACTTCAGTATCGTATTACATTATGCCTACCCTAATTACAACCGAAAAGAAAGTGTTGCATAATATTAGGGATGGATAATGCAAAAAGTGTTGTGATGAATAGTTTTTGGATTTATTAGGACTAAAGATGACTAGTTGGGGATTGGGTAATTGGATTACAACTGGAGAACAGCTGTTGAGGAGATTTTTCAGTAGGAAAAATAATGGTATGGGTTGGTCCAGTCTTCACCAACTTGGATAACCTAGGTTCAATATGGTCCCATCACCCATTTCATCTAGTACCTTCTTCCTTTCAATTTTCTTGACTGAATGGGTTAAGAAATATCAAAATATTTATTCGGACTTCAATATAGATATTAGACATTAAGTGAGAGAAAAAAGAAATATGAACAATAAGTGAAAATTATATAATATAGTAAATTATTAACTCAAATTAAGTGTTATAAATATACTTTAATTTAATTTTATCCTATAGCAAACTATTGTTATTTTCGCCTCTCTCTTGTTGAATCTCACTCGCCACTATCGTTTGGTGGCAATCTCGCTCGCCTCTCTCGATTTTATACAAACACAAATGTATAAAATGTGTTTTGTATTTGTATAAAGCAAGAGAAAATAGTATATATACATATACTTTCGTTTTCCTCTCCCAAATCCCGCTCGCCACTATCCCATATCTCGCTCGTCATCCTTGCCTCTCTCGCTTATACAAACAGAAACGAAATGTATAAATTATGTTTTTGTTTGTATAAAGCGGGAGAATATTGTATATACACATGTCAATACATATATGTTCGTCCTATACACTTATAATTATACAATACAAATATTCCTCTGCCTAGTTTTCTTTTGTCTTTCTCTCTTTCTCGTTTTATATATACACAAATTATAAAATTGATCTTTTGTATACAATTGCTTTCTTTTATATATGCATAGCGAATTATACTAGTGTTTTTTTGTATATGTATAGCAAAATGTACATATTTATGTTTGCTTTGAAATATAATTATACAAACTATAGCTATAACATATAAATATGATTTTTATGTTTGCTATATTGAAAGTTAAACCCTTCATTTATAACATATAAATATGATTTTTATGTTTGCTATATTGAAAGTTAAACCCTTCATTTATAACATATAAATATGATTTTTATGTTTGAATTAGCTTAAAAGCTGGTCAAACTGACTTAAAAGTTGGTTTTTGACTTATTTAAGTGTTTGACAATTCTCAAAGTGACTTATTTTAAGTTAAAAATAAACTTATTTTAAGCCAAAAGTTAAAAGTTGGGAATTTTTTTTTTTTTTAGCTTAAAAGCTCTTTTAAGTTGACCAAATATTTTACCTTTTTGCCCTTATTTCTTTTATTTTTATTTTTATTATTATTATTATTATTATTTATTATTATTATTAGTATTAGTATTAGTATTAGTATTATTAAGATTTTATTATTATTACTCTTTATTACTATTATTATTATTATTAATATTTTATTATTTTTATTATTATTATTAATATTTTATTATTATTATTATTATTATTTATTTTATTATTCTTTATTATTATTATTGTATATTATATATTATTATATATTATTATATATTATTATTATTTTCATATTATTTTATTATTATTATTATTATATATTATTATTATTAATATTATTTTTTATTATTAATATTTTATATATATTATTATTATTTATTTATTATTTATTATTATTATTATTATTGTATTTTATTATTATTCTTATTATATATTATTAATAATATTTTATTATTATTATTATTATTATTATTTTATTATTCTTTATTATTATTATATATTATTATTATTATATATTATATATTATTATTTATTTTATTATTCTTTATTATTATTATATATTATTATTATTATATATTATATATTATATATTATTATTATTCTTTTCATACTATTTTATTATTATTAGTAGTAGTAGTATTTATTGTTATTATTATTATTATTTTATTATTATATTATATATTATATATTATTATTATTATTAAATTAGTCAACTTTATCATATTAACAACTTTTAAGGGTATTTCAGACATTTTAATTAAAAAAAATGTTTAGCAACACTTATTTGCCAAGCACATCAACAATTTTTTTTTTTAACTTCAGCACTTTTATTCAAACACATAACTATTTATTTTAAAAATAAGTTTCAGCACTTTCAAAAATACTTTTTAAAAGCTACTTTTTTTAAACTCATCCAAACGGGCTCTTAGTCTAGTTCCACATATGAAATTTGAGAAAGATAAACCGTAAACTTTTACTCTCTTTTTTCCAAGAAGATAAAAAGTTTGTTTTCGATTATTGATTATCTAAAATTAATATCTTGGTAAATAGGATTATCGAAAACACTTGTTTTAATTTCGCTTAAAGAGATATTTTCCTACTACATGTCATATATAAACCAGTTTGGCACACTATTAATCAAGTGCTTAATGATTTGATTTATATGAAAGATAATACGCTGGCAGATTTGACAACATATACTTCAAATTGAAATTAGAGATAAGCAATTATTTAAAACCTGAATTTGATTAACAACAGATTAATATATTTGTATGGTATGAAAAAAAAATAAAAAAATCTGGAAACTTAATTAGTTGGCTAAAATCAATGGTTCAGCTTTGCAGAAATTTTGTTTGCAGTAGGGTATCTCAACTAGGACCATTATTGCTGTTTGGCAAGTGGCAACTTAAATTTGGGACCCTTGCCAACCAGCAACAGCCAAACATGGATTTATTTTGCTCGTTTTGTGTTGATTTTGAATTTGCCAAACAAGGATCTTCTTGTACTTCTGTTCTGTAAGCTACTAAAATAGAAGTCCTTTCGTTTAGTGACAGGTTAACTATAAATATATATATAGGAATTAATAATGAAGAAATTTTGTATTACGTCTGTTTCAGTTTATGTGGTATTATTTGACTTTACACAATATTTAAAAAAAAATCTTTTAAATATTTATGTAGTTATAAATTATTTCGTTAGGATATAGGAGAATTATAAAAAAGATGTTAAATGAAAAGAGATAGAAGAATAATATAATGATGGTAAAATAAGCAATGCATGTTAGTTGATTGTATTATCTTCGTACCAAACAATGCATGTTTAAATGAAAAAAAAAGTTATTTTGTGTTCATATGAATTGAATATTTTGCCCATAGGAGATAGTTTTCTAGTCTGATAAAATAGGACTGATATCATTTTGCGTTACATAAGTTGTGACTAATTATTTAGTTTTAAATTCATTCACTCATTTTGACCTAAGAATATTGCATGCATTATAATTTTGACCTAAGAATATTGCATGAATTGTAATTCAAGTTGTTGAATAATTGGTCATAACCCTATGTAAATGGAACTGCGAACCATTATATGTTCTATATATTTGCATGAATTATAATTCTATTTGGATTTATAGATGGATAAAACAAGATATGATAGGTCGGATGCGATTATGTGATTCAATTGAAATGACACGAAATATCATTTGTATAACGTGGTCAGTGAAAATAATTTTATTTATAAAAATTTCTTATAAAAGCATAAAATTGACACCATATTACGACGGATCAAAATAAAATTAGGAGACTAACCATTTTTGAAAGACCCACAATTCCTCGATCGTTACTTACTTGTGATGCTCCCTATGATTTCTTTATAAAAGTATATTTTTGGAGTATCTTATTTATTTTTTATCGTTCACTAAAAAAATATATAGTATTCTAGCTTTGCAAATTGCAATTTAATAACTAGCTCTTAAGCTCTGAAATATCATTATTTGTTTTTCTAACAATATTTCTTGGTGTCACGCCACAGACCAAGCTTTCGTTATTTTTTTTTTTTATTAACGCATATCTATGATTTAATTTATTGTTTCTTAATTCTTTAGGTGTATATATTACGTCAATCAAGCAATTCATTATACAATAGTTACACTATTAAGCATTTTAATACGTATATTTTTAAATTATGTCTCTATTTATATTATTTTAAAGTTAATTATATTAAATATTTTATTATTTTTTTCTGTAATAAATTTTAAAAAGTAATTCTGATAGCGATGCTTGTCACTCAAGTCTATATATTTTTCTTTCTTTTTTCCAATTAAAGATTCTAATTTTCCAATTACTCCAAAATTATAGTAAGTTCCCATAAACATTTTACCTCTTTCCTATTTAAGAACAACATTATACTATTAATAATTTCCAAATTTAAAATCCAATATTCCTTCTTACACCTCCACCTAAAATTGGTAAATAAATACAAATCATATAAAACCCCTATAAATTATACATTAACAATCCCCAATTTTACTAACCAATAAAAATTTAATTCATCTTTTTTTTTCCTCCCAACGTCATCATGACCACCATTAACGCCGTCAAGAAAACTCAAGGACGGAGGAAAATCGCAATCAAACCAATAGACAATCAAAACAGTCGGCACGTTACTTTCTCTAAACGCCGTTTAGGACTTTTTAAAAAAGCTAGTGAACTTTGCATCTTAAGCGGTGCAGAAATTGTTATACTTGTTCAGTCTCTAAAACGACAGCGTCTTTTCACATTCGGTCATCCTAGCCCCGACGCCGTTATCGATCGTTACCTCACCGGAAAATCAGTATCT
Organism: Solanum lycopersicoides; assembly: GCA_022817965.1. Lineage (NCBI taxonomy): Eukaryota > Viridiplantae > Streptophyta > Magnoliopsida > Solanales > Solanaceae > Solanum > Solanum lycopersicoides. Next base: position 128,055,508 of record CM040618.1, read on the forward strand.
CCCGGTGACGGCGATCAATTCAACTTGCAACAGAGTAATCAGTATTATTCTCAGATTTGTAGAGATCTGGAGTTAGAAAAGAAGAAGAAGGAGAATATTGAAGAATCGAAGATGATTAATAATGGGGGATTTTGGTGGAATGAACCAATTGATGATATGGAGATTGAAGGACTTGAAGAATTTATGAGTGCATTGGAAGAATTGAAGAAGAAAGTAACAATGAGAGCTGATGAATTGAGTATGATAAATGGGTCTTCTTCGAATTCGACCATGAAAATAGCAAGATTTGGGGCTGAAGATCAATATTTTAATGAATCAATCGATTATTGTTCTTCCATTGTTCCTTTTGATTTCAATCAACCAGGAGATAGACAATTCTGAAGCAATTAGCACTAATGCTAAACCATGATTTAGCTAAGTATTAACTAAACAAGTACTAGCAGTTTTTTTTATTGATTTATAAAAACGTTTATAATGTTCTTAAACTATTTTTATTTGGTTTATTACTTAAGTTTGTTTGTTTCTCTCTTTTATTAGCAGTAACGGTGCACTAGATGAAACTGATCTCGATTCAATTCCGGAGAATAACCCCTAAAAAGAAAGAGTGTTCTATTATTATTTTTAAAGGAAATACATAATTACTTTATTAAATTTGTATCATTTTTTGAAATAGACACTTAAAGTTTGTGGTGGTTCTATTACCACATTCAACTATTTCTAATAATTTTAAGGGCCCGTTTGGCCATAGAATTTCCAAATAATATTTGGGGAAAAACTTGGCAAATAGTGTTTGTCCATACACTTTGCCATTATTTGACAAATATTTTTGGCAAATATCCCAAATTCCCAAATACTAGTTTTTTTTAGTATTTGGGTCAAATCTCATTATTTGGGATCTTTTAAAAATTAAAATTTTACCCCAAACTTTTATCTTTTACAAAAACGCCTTTATAGTTGTTGCTTACGTTGTATTACATAATTTTTTTACGTTAATTCCAAAGTAATGATGATGAAATATTTTGTGAATGTTAAATGATAATATGGTTATTGATGAAAATGATGAACAATCGGCTCAAAATAACAAAGTAATGTGTTTTGTCTACTTCACGATGTATGAAATGATGCTTGTTGCACTCATTCCAAATTACAACATTGCTCTTGTATCATGGACACTATTTGTTATCTTTGTAACAAAGATCCAATTGACTTGTATAATACAAACTTATGATTAGTTTTGATATTTTTAAAACGTATGGGTATGAATCATATTTTTTTTAAAAAGTGAAATATATTTTCCAAATACTATGGCCAAACACATGGTGAAATTTTACCCAAATTTTCACCAAAATAATATTTGCCAAGAATATTTGGAAATCTATGGCCAAACGCTAGCTAAATATATAATTTTTACAATATTTACAGTGTCATAATATGTGTGTGTGTTTCACTCTCCAAATAAAATAATATTTTTTTATTTTTCTTACTTGCTTAATAGTGGGTTGGGTAAAATCCTAACCCACAAACATTTTAACTCATAAAACTTTTTAGAAAGAATCATGTTCATCCTTTTCAATTTCTTTCCCAATTCTTTGGATTTACTTCACTTCAAAAGATTGTTTTTTTTGGATTTTCTTGTAAATATAATTTTATGCAAGTTTTGTGTGCTATTTTTAGTTTAGTGTTTGATTTCAATTTTTCTCCCAAAAATTAGTTTAATTTTTTTTAGCTTTGTGGGTATTTCGAAACCAAGACTAACTTTGAGTTCTATCAGGGCCGGCTCTATGCCTTTTAAAATTAGGCATTGGCCTTAGGCCCCCAATTTTAGGGGGCCTCAATTTTTTACCAATAATAAATTTTGTGTTATTTTTAAAGAAAATATTAATTATTTATGAATATATATATATATTGAAAAAATTATTATTTTATTTCCTTTAATCTAATTTAAATAAAAGAAATCACGAAAAATTATTTTTATTTTTTCACAATCTCTATGCTAATGTTCACATTATTTTATTCTTTTAACTCCTTTGACACTCTCTTCTTTAAATTTCTAATTAGTTAGAGTTATATTCTATCAAAAATATGAATCAATAGTCAAAAAGTGTTGAGCAAGTCAATTGTAAAAAAAAATTCTATTTCTTCTTAGATTTCCAAGCATTACAACAAGCATAGTAAAATGTGGGGTATACAAAATTATCAACTTCTTAAATCAAATTATGTTAACAATTTATATTATAATTGCCCGAGTAAGCAAATGTTTTTCAACATGAAATTGATAAAATTTTGTCTAAATCTAATAATTGAAAAGAAAATCGAATAAATCATTTATAAAAAAAAATATTAAATATACCTTGCATTTAAAAATGCAAGATTTTTTTTTTTAAAAAAAAAATACATATGAAATTTACTAAATTTTAGGCCTCTAGTTGAAATTTCGCTTTAGGCCTCCGATTGCGTTGAGCCGCCCCTGAGTTCTATAAGTGAATTACACATTTTTTTTGAATTTGTACGAGTAGATTCTTTAATACTTTTGTTCTTGAAAAGCTATGTGAACGTAAATGGGTTCAAATGTCTTTGTTGAAAGGTGATTAGGTGCTAAATTGACTAAGTATTATGTCGTTGTTAAGTAGATTTTTCTATTAAAAGGCCTTAAGATGGATTGCTAGAACTTGATGATAGAGAATATAGTAAAGAAATTCGCTTGGCGTAGTAAAGAACCAACTATTGCTGTTGAGAAAAGCTCTCAACAGCCATTAATGGTGGTTTGGGGAAGAAGAAACATGGTCTCTTTTAACTTTTGTTTAACAATGCCATGTGTCAGTTTTTCATTGGTTTAAGGCTGCAAGTTTACCCTTTCATGCGCTTTTGTAGTGTAAAATTATAATTGCTGTGAAAATGGATCAAAATGGTGTATTTATTATGGATTTAAATTATTTCGTGGGGTGATAGAACCCCCGCAAACTTAAGGTGTCTACTTGAAAAAAAGGTATAAGTTCCATGGTGTAATTATGTATTTCCTCTTATTTTTACTATAAAGGAAAAATATGTAAGTTTAATTTACGCTTAATATCATTATAATACATAGTCACCACACGAGAACTGTTAATTACATGGAATTTTTTCTGAGAATTAATCTCAAAATATGCAAAAAAAATAAAATTTCTGCGAATTTTTATATTAATCCTCAGAAAAAATCCACATGTAAATAATAATTTTCTCATAGTGAATAGATGAGAGAAATGCAAAAAATATTTGACAATTAATAATAATAAAAAATCTTATATTGATTCATAAGGGCAATCATTTGTTGCTTTTTCAGGCAACAAATACACCAATTGTGAACTTGATAAACTCATAGTAAAGGCCAGCTAGTGAGATACTTGCTGGCTTTTAATTAATCAAAAGAAATAGGATTATCATATCACAGGTTGCGATAGGACGGTAAGTATATTTCCCCACCCATTTTTAATCAGGAGGTTGAGCTTTTCGATGGAAATCTGAATTAATCAGATCAGACATTGAAATTAAAAAAATGTGGCTGAATCAAAACCAAGGTTATGGTTATGAAGATTATTTGAAGTAGTCATGTTTCTTGGTGGCTTGATATCATAATTGTCAAAAATCCCATTACCATTAACACCAAAAAAAGAAGGATTAGGAGTCTCATTAACCATAAACTTGTTTGCTTGATTAGTAACATTTTTTTTCAAAACCTCCATTGAATCCTTTAATTGTTCAAGTTCTTGCAAATCAAGTTGATTAATAGGAGCTTCCCACCAATATTGGCTTTGACTAGTTTTCCTCATTTGATCAAGTGATTCTCCTCTTTTCTTCTCAATTTCAACCTCACCAAGAATTTGAGTAAGTTGTAAATTGAGCCCACGAACACTAGCATTTCGATGAGCCTCAACAAGTTGAATTGAATTATTCGCGATTGGATTATTATTAGAATTAGTTCTCGTGAGGAATCTATCAATAATAGACTCAACATTAGGGTGACCAAAAGAAAATACTTTTCTCGCTGGAGAAAAAACTATGATGGCTATTTCAACACCACATAACGTGCATAGTTCACTAGCTTTCTTGAATAGACCAGAACGACGCTTTGAGAAGGTAACTTGGAGGTGATTCTTGACCTCTATCTTGGCAATTTTGATCTTTTGACGACCCATACTAGGTTTTTTTGCCATGGCTGAAACTTTATATAAATTAGAGATAATAATTTCTTGTGGTTTTTAGTTCACATTGAGAGTGAAAAGTTTGGATTATTTAAAGGTACTTATATACTACACTCTCAAACTTGATGTATGTTTTTTACAATTATTTCTATGTAATGTGTTGATTTGGGAGTTAGAAAATCTTATCATATTAATGAATAAATAATACGATTACTCAATGCACCTTAGTTGGCATTATAAAAACAATAAGACATATTATTGTTATTATTACTTGTGAAAGTCAACATTTTCTTTTCTTTCTAATAAATGGAGTATTGAGTTTATTGTTAATTTGATACAATTGTCAACCCTTCTATCAATTGATTGTTTTTAAAAAAAATTAAGAGATAAGAATTATTTTAAAAACTAAATGATGGTGAGTCATGAGAAAGGAGAAATATATTCCATAATTTGACACTCAATTTTTATTTTTGAGTTGTAACATATAATTAAAGACAATTATGTTTTTCATTTTACTTTTGAGTTGTAACCTCATTAAGGAGAAACCATTTATGATAATAGTTGGATAATAATTAATAGTGTCTTAGCTTGAGAAATCAGGTGGTAATAAGTTGAAATATTGTTGAGTTATGAATCATAAAAGTTAAATAACATATATAGATTATAAGATAAGAAATATATATATAAAAAAAAAAAAAAAGTGTCGGAATATGGGAATTTTCATGAAATAAATTAGTGTAGTTGAATCATACACCGTTACAAATAATAAAGTAGCATAAAAATAAAATTAAATTAAGGAAAATATAACATATTTCTTAAGATGGATGGTTCTAACTTCTATCATACAGTGTATATTCACTATCATTTAGAGGAATAAATTAATCAATATGCAAACTAATATATTGTTAGCAAAATGAGATGATATTATATAATGTAAAGGTCTGAAGAAATGAATGAGGTTTTTTAAAACGATTTTTAAAATATTTTCTTAATTATTTTATGCTGTTTCTTATTAAATATTATAGATGTCAACTCTAGCTTGAATACATGTTTATCATAACTTATTAAAAGTGGTTACACAATCACGTCATTTATTATGTATAATGTGACGATAGATTAAATTTTTTTTATAAACATTAATAGGTAATCTGGTAAAACTAGTAACAACTTTGTCATTGATAGAGTAAGAAAATCTTCCTACTATCAGTATAGAAAATTTTAATTCCTTAAATATGGATATCACTTAATCCCCCAAACGGTTCATATTGTAATATTTATATTTTACATCCTTAATTTAATTTAAAGAAATACATCAATAGATTTATATTATAAGTCAGTCAATTTTATCTGTTAAACTTAAACATATATAATCTGCGTCAGGATCGGACTCACATGAAAAGATGGGTGCACATGCACCCATCAACTTCGAAAAAAATCATGTACACGCATAATATATATATATAAAGGAATGTAATAGAAAGTGCACGCATAATGTACATTCAATTGCTCTGATTTGCTGGTAGAAGTGAAGAAATAGCTCTTTGCAGACCTAGGTTCGATCATGCATAATCTTCAAGATTGTAAATCCAATTTTTAAGGAGGATTATCATCTTTTGAGTGACCAATAATGTAAAAATTTATTTCCAACGCTAACTTATATATGAACAAAGCTTTCAACTTTAACATATTTAATCAAGATGATTTTATACGTAATTCAATTATGCATAAAGGGGATACAGTCTTTACAAACATTTTAGGTTGGACAATAGCTCATAGGCTAATAAAGAGTGAATGTTCGTTGTTTTCCTTTAATTTATAATGTGTAAAATGATATTTTTCAAATTTATATAAAGTATTGAATTATTTTGTGTCATTAGAGAAAATTATAGACTATAATAATTCTAAAATGTATTAACTAACAACATCAATAATATATACCAAGTGAAATCTCATAATTTATTTAATCAGTTATTACATTTTATTATTAAACTTATTAATACTATAATTTATAACATATTAAACGGTTATGTTAACATCACATATTCATCTCAAAAACTATAGCATTGTCCTATTTAATTTAAATATAAATTCTTTACTTCGTCAGTGAATACACTGTATTTTCACCGAAATAAGTTCTTCAAATATAATTACTTTAACCAATTTGACAAAAGTAAAAAAAAAAATCTAAGGGACAAACAAAGCTTGATGTAGAACAAATTTCTCATTGAAAATTCAGATCATTATAAACTTCTTTGTTCATTATTCACTTTGGATATATTGATAAAAATAAAACCAAACGACGACAATACCCTAAATTAATAAGCATATTGTCTACACGCTTGGTCGTACAAATTGCATAGTATCGTAAACAAATATTTAAGACATTACTCGAATATATTATAAGAAAAATAAACTATTAATTTAGAATCGCGATCTAGATGATCAACCTCTTTGACCTAAAATTGTAACTTTTCTTGATTAATAACTCATGGAAAACTTGTATGCCCATTGGTAGCCATTGAAAGTCCAAGCCCCTTCATATTTTTGACATCTCCATTAGAAGAAGAAGATCCTCCAAGAAAAAATGTAGGTGTATTTGAAGCCTCAAAAATTATTTTCTGCATTTGTTTTGTAACATTTTTCTTGAGTTCTTCCATTCCCAATTTCAATTGTTCCAATTCACCATTTTCAAGTTCATTCAATGGACCTTCCCACCAATTTTTTCCAATTTTACCCTTTTGAATTTTTTCGATTTCAACTTCGCGTTTTTTCTCAAACTCTAATTGATTGAGAATCTCCGTGAGTTGTGCGTTCAATTCGCGTACATTCGCGTTTCTATGAGCTTCAACAAGTTGACATGTTGTAGAAGAAGAACTCGTAGGGTTACGAGTAAGGAAGCGATTGACGATAGAATCAACATTAGGATGACCAAAAGAGAAGACTTTATGACCTGGTGAGAAAACAACAATCGCTATTTCAACACCACAAAGGGTACAAAGTTCACTAGCTTTTTTGAAAAGACCAGAACGACGTTTCGAGAAGGTAACAAGAAGGTTACTTTCTTTTGACATTTTGGTCATTTGGATCTTTTGCCTACCTTTACTCATTTTTTTTGCCATGGCTAGGTAGCTAAAAGAATAAAACGTAATTTCTTACTCATTTGTGTGGAAGAGAAACTTATATATAATGTTTATTTTTATTGTCCAATTTAGAATAAATGGTTGAAGATTAAATTCATGGATTTTGTTACATATGTGGTTTTTGTTACCATTTTAGTCTATGATTTGATTTCACAATTTGGGAAACAAAATGCCTCTTTTTCAATGTGCTTAGCTATTCATGTACATTTCAAAATTCACTGAATTTCTACCATTTTGAACATGAAAAAAAAATGGAGACTTCCAAATTTAATTGAATTTTTGATAAAAAAAAATAGTAATTAGCTTACTATATTTGTTGAGAGTGAGACTGGCTTAGTGCAAGGCTATCAAGTCATTATTCTCTGAATTTCGACTAGCAATTATTGTGGTGAAAAGAATTTATTTTAAGGATATATATAACTTCTACTTTTTATTTTCGGTGTGCACCACTCCCTACGATATGGATGTGGGATCTGTATCGAATATGATCAATTAATTTTGAATACTTTGATGAAAACGTACAATGATTTGTGTAGTCAAAATAAAAGTTAAGATAAAATTGAAGAACGGAAAAGGGTTATATGTTACCTTGAACTCTTAGAAAAAGATCATATTTATCCTTCGTCAAACTTTTTTGATATATTTATCCTTATCATTCAACTTTAGACACATATTTGCCCTTATACAATTAAGTATTGTGTCACTATTTTTATCAGTCTACATGACGCCTATATGGCTCCATGTATGTATATATATTTTTATTATAATTGAAATTTTATTTTCTATTTAGTATTCTATCTTACCCATTTAGTAAAATTCAACCCAACCAAAATAAAGATCCATTAACTGATTCCAATACCCTTTCTTTCACATTAATTTAGCCATCAAAACATGATAATACAAAGACAATGGCCTTCAACTTTCTGTCTGTAGCTTTACAAGATCTGAGAAGAATCACTTTTTTATCCTAGAGAAAAGCTTGTTGAGAAGCAAAAGTTTTATTTTAAGTGTCCACAAGTACACATACTTGAAAGGGTGTTTTGACAAGATCACCTTAGCGGTCATTCGGCTGCTTTGTTTACTAAATGGATCTGATAGAATACTAAATAGAAAGTAAAATTTTAATTAGAATAAAAATATATATCCATGGAGTCATGTAGGCGCCACGTAGACTAATAAAAATAGTGACACAATACTTAACTGCACAAAGGCAAATATGTGTCCATAGTTGGATAGTAAGAATAAATATATCAGAAAAGTATAACGAAAGGTAATATAACCCTTTTTTAAAAGTACAAATGCAAATATGACCTTTTTTGTACCTTATATATATCGAAACAGTTATATCATGTATATTTCAATATATGAATATATTTATATCCTTAAATTATTCATAGCCGAATCTCCCGCACCCATATTCATATCTCGAACCTCGATTCATATCCCTAAATCTTAAAATTTAGATCATGAAAAATTTGACAGCACCATATCAAATACCGCACTCAAATCCAAGCAATTAAGGTTGTAAAAATACTTACTAGTAACTATTACAGGATAAATGTTGCTTCCCTCAACTACTAGTACTATTATTTAATTTAAGTATCACAGAAGTCACTAGACTATTTCTTATCAATTGAAAAATATTAGTAGTATTTTAAAGAGAGAAAAAGTGTTTGGATTTGAATTATATATTATAACTAATGCGGGAAAATTTTATGATAAAATTAATACTGCAAACGCCTACAAACATACAAAAAGAAGATGGAAAAAGTATGTGCCATTTTCATAAGATATCAATGATTTATATACACCTTATACCAAATTGAAAAGCAATACCAAAAACATGAACAATTTTGTTAGAGTTATGTAATCATCTCATCGTCTAAAAGTTTAATTAGGATAATAAGTAAATCTTAATTATGATATAAATATATTCATGCATGTGTTACATAGGATAACAAGAGTAGGCCGGAAATGAGACAAATATGAGCTCAACTTAGATGGTACGAGAAAATATATCAAAACATATGACGAGGAATAAATATAACATTATTCTGAGAATACTCAATTAATTGATTATAAACAAATAATTTATCATGCGCTAGCGCCTGGTATAGAGTTAGAACTCTTCTCTTTCGAGAAGTGCTTGAGGAGGAAAGATTAGAGTTTAGACCTAAAATGGACTTGTTTTTATGAAAAATATAATTAATTAGGGCTTTGAAGATTAAAAGTCCAAGGCTAGATTTCTAGTGGATTATACTATAACCAATCGTTAATTTTAAAAAGTGATAATTTTGCCTACGAAATCAATCACGTCTTTAATTTGTTGTCACTACGTACACAAGTTCTAGTGCGATATATGATAATATAGGCATACCACATTTTTTCTAGAAGATTTGCAATATCTTGATATATGTTGATAAAGAAGAGATTATGTCATGCAATTCAAAGGATAAAATCAACATGACAATGGACTAATAACATATATAACGTATATAATTAAAATTACTGAATCATAACCGATGAACATATGATATGATGAACACAACACTTAGAATAACTCAAACAACAAATGAACATTCGACTGAATTATAACTGACGAACATTATACGATGAACATATCACTTAGAATAACTCAAACGACAAATAAACATTCGACTGAATCGTAATTGACAAACATTATAGGACAAACACAACATTTAGGATAACTCAAACGACAAATAAACCTAGACACATAATATAATATTGAAGTTTTAAAAAATCGACAATTTCATAACGCGCACACCGAGAATGATAATTGAACTAGTGATTGGGAACTATGGAAGAAGTAGATCCAATATCCCTATTAGCAAAGGTTGCACCAACATTGAGTCCATATGAAGTACTTTCCCTAGCACAATTAGGAGGAGTCAAAGCACTGCCAAGTGTGCGAAATGGGAATGCAGTATTATTCACCATTTGTTGTTGGTGTGCCACTTTTTCAACCTTTTGCTCCAGAATTTCCAAGGCCTCCTTCAAGTGTTGAAGTTGGAATAAATTTAGTTCTTCTATAGGAGATTCCCACCATTGTCTATTAGCTCTCCTCCTAATTTCTTGTAGGGATTCTCCGCGTTTTTTCTCCATATGGAGAACCCCCTCGAGGTTCATGAGCTTCGTATTGAGCTCACGAATACCAGCTTCTCGATGAGCCACAATTAGATGATTGTGGACATCGTTATTTGGTGGAGGGAGGTCCCTCCCAAGAAACCTATCCACCAAAGTTTCTACATTGGGATGACCAAAGGAGAAAACTTTATCACCCGGTGAAAATACCACTATGGCAATTTCAGCACCACATAACGTACAAAGTTCGCTAGCTTTTTTAAACAAACCAGCACGACGCTTAGAAAACGTAACTTGTAAGTTACTCGCATTCTTCATTTTCACCATCTCAACCTTTTGACGACCCTTGCTAACCCTTTTTGCCATGTCTAAACTATTACTTAATATTTGTGAAACTAAGAAATTGTGATTTTTTATTTTAACACTAAGAGCTTTATATAAGAAAATTATGTTTTAAAATAACTTGGGGAGCCTACAAAATTTATGTTATTTCCTTTTTTTTGAAGGATTTGAACCAAGCCCATTTTGCCTTCATTCTATGTTCCATTAGTGCTAGTCCTAAATGATCATAATTATATTATTAGACAAAATATGTTTTTCTTAATTTGAATTATGTTGTTGAATTGCAATTGACCACCACTTTTATTGAGTACATATTGAAGAATGAAAATATTAAATTCACTTGGCCTTCATTCTTTGTCTCGATAGAGATACACCTTAATGATCATAATTAGACAATACATGTTTTTCCTAATTAGAATTATATTATTGAATTCCATCTGACCGCTATTTTATTTGAGAATAAAATTATTAAAAAATATATTAAATGATTGATAAAACTCTTTTATTTAATAATAACATGAATTTTGCAATATCATTAAATGTTCCTAGACAATCATCATTTTCAAGACATACAATGTATCACATCAAGTATACGTGGGTGTTTGATATTATAAATGTTACTATTATTTATACCGCGTTATGGTTTAGTGGTCAAATTGTAAAGGCTTTCGATTATTTGCTTTTTGATTTTAATATACCACGTTATTCCCATAAAAATCTCATATTATATATAATACGTGCCAATGGAAAATCCGTGGTAAATATTTTTACAGTTATTCAAGGCTTATGATAGAAGATGATTTTGTAAGCAAAGACTAAACAAGTAAATATTCATAGAACTAGAATGTACCTCATAAAAATTATACTTTATCACTTTCATATGTAGAATGATGGTAATATATGATGCTAAAAAAAAAAAAATCAATAACGCTTTATTCTATATTCTAAAATTGCTCTAGTTATATAGATATTTTATCACTTTCTTGTATAGTTCCATCACAAGTTATTATTAAATAATGTGAAAATGTCTACTAGAAATCTGTAGATTTAAGTAAAAAATTATTGCTTCAAAACTAGCAGTGACTATGAAGAGGCTGGATCATACATGACACACATAACAAGCAGAGCAGTATAAAATGGTGTAAAATATGTCAAACTGTTAAGTGATTGCCTTGTTATTATGTGTGAATGACGATAAAAAGCATGTTAATAGCAAATGAAAAGAATTAGGTGTAATTTTAAATATATACGATAAGGTAATTAGTTTACAACAAGTATAACGATGTCTTATATACATAAAGAAATAGTCAAAAATCATTAAAAAAAAATATACAGACTATATAAATAACTCTTCTTTAATTCATAGAAAATATACACTAACTATACAATACAATTTATGTATAAACACACACCAAGTATACATTATACACACTCAAAAAGCTGAAAACAACCTAACTGTGCATGAAATATACATGACGTACACACCAACTATTCAATCTCAATCAACTCAAAATCACCTCAAAATCACCTCTAAATGACTCCAAATTTTAGATATGGAATCTTTTCGATGTTGCAAGTCTTTTGATGTATAATTAGCTCAAAACCATTGGTGTAATTATACCGAAGAATTATTTGAAAAAGAAAAAAACAGATGACCAAAAATGAATGAAAGTCGAATCCTTTCCCTCATCAGTATGTTCATTAACTTCAAGCATTCATAATTTCACAAGTTAAAGTATCCCTCTTCACTCTCAGCAAGGCAAAACTGGAACCTAATTATATTGGTGCTACAATATCAATATTTCAAAATAACAATGTCCTTGTAAAACAATCCCACGATGATAATCTATCGTTACCCTTTGTGTGCTTTTATCAACTCCTCCAATACATAATACTTCCCAAATCAATCAAGAAACTATATCTTCTGCAACGAAAGATCTTTAAGCTGTTGTGGATCAACCTCTGATGGTGAATGAGTAAGGGCACATTGAGCAGTTGTTGTCTTTGGAAAAGCTATAACATCCCTGATGGACTGAGAGCCTGCCAAGAGCATCACCAATCTATCTAACCCATAAGCAATTCCTCCTGCAACATATTTAGTAATCACAATTTTAAGTAACAATCACACAAACAATGCAAGATTTCTCACGGACAAATATTAAAATAGAAATTAGGAAGAACACTGTCTGAACGATGTATAACAAGGAGATGTTCGGGGGAGAAAAGCTCCACCGTGTTCCTAGTTCAGGTTTGAAGTTCCACTTTAGAGGAACATGGCATCCTAGCATTGTATTTGGCTTCAAAGGAACGGATCTATTCCTCAAGTCCAGGACACTATAGAAGTTCAAATCTAGCTTATTTGTTTTACAGCAGATAGGGAAAGGAGGTCTTCATGAAATATAGTACTAATATACGAACTCCTGTAACATTTGATTAGCAGAAGAGTTTGCCTCATGCCAGCAAATTTAGTGTCAAAACAGAAAGCATTCTGCAATACCATGTGGAGGAGCACCCATATCCAGAGCCTCCAAAAGATAGCCAAATTTTGCTTCAGCCTGCCACAAACGAGACAACATATCAATAGTTAGTTTCAATTGACTCACTTGCAAAATTGGTTCAAGTCCTGTCAGAATTTAGCAAAGATCAAGAACAACATCAAATGCAGGATTTCACTCAAAAATAAGAACTTTTACCATCAGTGACCCTAAACCCTTGGCCAGCTGTACGTACACAACCACAATCCACAAATCACCCTTCTTTTTATACTAACTTGCCTATATTTGTTTCCAGTAAGATTTAGACTCATAAAGTGCAAATATAGTACCATGTGTAAGTAGACTAAAACACAAGATTCAAGGAAAAATCAAATTACAAAAATGAATTTAAGGAAGTGCGTAATCTGGACTATACCATAAACACAAAGGTTCTTTCTGCGAAAAGGGAAATACATCATAAAACTGGACAATCACTGGATGCAATGCAAGCCAAAGGAGCCAACTTACCTGCTCTCGGGAAATGCCAACAATGTCGAGAACCTTCTCTTGTACTTCCCGCTTGTAAATTCTCAAGCTTCCTCCACCAATCTAATTTAAGATGTAAGGTAAAAACAGAAAATAATTTATCTTCTTATCACTGAAGCAACTAGTGAGGTGAACATGAATTATGTACCTCAACACCATTGTAAACCATGTCATAAGCTAAGGCACGGGCAGAAGAGAGGTCATTTATATCTTCTGGATTAGGTGCAGTGAAAGGATGATGCAAAGCCTGTAGGAAAATTATAGTCACTTCACATAGTGAAATATCATAACAGAGAAACAGATTAGTCTTAGAAAAAACATCATTATTTGATTGCCACACTTTTTGAGAATTAATACTGTTTATTTGATTGCCACACTTAAAGGCAAAATCAAGGATATCCTCGCTAGATCAGTCCTAATAACTAATGTAAGGCACATCCCAGCTCATGTTCTTCAAAAGCAGAGACTCAAATTTCTTTCTTATCTTCAAAGAGAAATGTGACAAACAACCCAAGTAACACATCTAAAAGTCTATTTGAGTTTCTCAATTTTTTAACAAATAAACAATAGTTTTCTAGCTACTGGTCAGAGCTCTAAAGGTAGAATTCTTGATTGGTATGAATTTATTGACCTGTGCCTTCTAGGTCTTGATATGTAGAGCTTTCAGGTACTGAAAACGGAACGCATATTAGACTAATCAAGGTCACGATTATAGAAAATGGCCAGGCCATTAAAGATCAGGGTTGTACCTTCTCCAGCTAGTAAGCTCGTAACAGGTAAGAACAATACCACATAAAATAATTGTGAAGCTCATATTCACCAACAACGAACCAAGTATGCAGTAGCATTAAACGTAAACATTGAGTTCTTTTGGTATTCTAATTCCTTTCCTTTGATAATCAAACATCGAGTTCTTCCTTATTTTCTTTCATGAAGCTCATGCGTCTTTAAGGACACCATACCTCACATTAATTAAGGACACCTCGGGGGCTTGCTTATTTTACTTCTCCTCAATATTCAAAAGTAGACCAACCTAAGACCAAGAAGCAAAATGACTGATGGACTGAAAGTGCACATACATCATGGAAGATAACTCAAGCCACCATACCTCAAATCTCTGTTCTGAGTCGTTCCACTCAAACATTGGAAAGTCAGTCACCCAAAGTATTGAATGCCTGGACTAGATACATGAACAAAGGAAAGATGGACATTAGAACATACAAGATCCTAGTCATGAACCTAAGTCTTCTGCAGATAAGCACATATGTAGACCCAAATTTGGACATCAGAACTCACATTGTCAATTAAACCCAGTTCATGTGCTACATATATTCTCAGACGATCCAATGTTTTATTGACTTCTGCATGGTGCCCAACAGCAAACAAGATAAGATCATCTGGTACTGCAGAGAATTGACTCAGCAATTCCTCTTTCTTTGATGTATCCAAACTAGAAACCAGCGCTGGAATCCCTTCAATGCTCCCTGAGAAATTACAGTAACCAATTTATGGCAAGAGAAACTTGAAGGTACATCCACATAACTTGAAGCCTCGATATGGCCCATATCTCCTGCACCTAGTTTTTCTTCAAACATACTTTTTTGAAGGGGTTATGGGTGGCAGATGGAAGGAATTGTCTTGTTGTACGGAAATTATTGAGCAAATCAGCTCATTGCAGGAAGTCTACCCAAAAAAACTACTAAACTTCAAGAAGAACGTCATATACGGGGCTATAAAAGAACCAGAAGTAAAACTACACAAAATATATAATTTAGACCCTGTTTGGATTGGCTTATTTTAAGTGATTTTAAGCCAAAATAGCTTTTAAGCACTTTAATAGTATTTGGGTAAAATTTAAAAAAAAACACAAAAACTTATAAGCACTTGTTTTTAAACCAAAATGATAAAATAAGCCAAAACTCGTAATTTAGAATTCAAAACTTATGCTTTTGGCTTATAAGCAAACAGGCTCATGCACTCATTGCCAATAAGAGTACTTTCATTACCGTCATTCAACACCTTTAAAAAAGGCAAACCCTTTGCTCCAGATTTGATTGCTTCTTTGTAAATGTCGCCTTTCTTCAAAGCAGTATTTGAGTAAGTTTTTGTCCCACAAGGCACACATAAGGCCTTAATAATTCCTCCACTTTCTAAGGCCTCTGAGAAAACCTTGAATGTGGTATTGGAGAAAATGTCGGACACCTGCATTTCAAACAAAACAAGTATCATCAGCTACAGGGTGGTATCATGAATTTTGATGTATTTAGTTGAATTTCTTCATGTGGAGCATCTTTGGAAATAATACAACTACATAGACAAGGAGAGGAAGCTTTAACACAGAAGCAGTGAGCTTGTAGAATAAGATACACTTAAACTCTATACAGATTAAAACAGCAAAATATAAATCAAAATATACTAAAATCCTATGAAAGTGAACCTCTGCTCCCCCCACCCCCCAAAAAAACAAAAAAAAAACAAAGCCCCAAGCCAAAAGTGCAAGACAAAGCATAAAAAGCATGTCAGCTAGACAACAACTACACGTTCATCAGAGGAAGAAAGAAAAAGTACATTTCCAAGAAAAAAAGAAACAAAAAAAGAACAAAGATCTATAATGGCGACAGCAGAAGAATTACATCTCGCAATTCAACATCAAAACGAGTATCTGGTCTGTCTGAACCATATCGACTCATTGCTTCAGCATATGTAAGCCTTGGAAAAGGGTTTGGAAGTTGGACACCTTGAATTTCCTGAAAGACCTGCAATAAAAGATGTGATCATGAATCTGCATTGAATAATTTCTTTTACAAATATAGTTAAGTAAAAGTTCACTTGTTTAGGATTTTTAACTGTGCAATGAAAAACTAAATAACAATGGCCCATTGAGGACTTCAGAAAATCATCCTGTAAATTTCTGACAACTCTCTTTTGGAACATGAAATGCAGGCTTAGCAATTTTTAAGCAAAAATTGTATTATGTCATTCCACTTCATGTAAAAACTTGAGTTTCAAGATAGAGATAAGAGGCAAAAGCAAGGCACCCTCCAAAGATAATGTCTTAGACACTCGGTGCCATGCAGGACTAGAATCACACAACTAAAATCTTTGGAGGGTGCTAAAACTTAGAATAAAGAACAAGAGGATAGATTATATTGCTAACAAAAAGAAATACCCATATGCCAATATTGACTCATGTCATAGTGTAAATACTATAGTAATTAGGACAGGTCACATGCTGTAAACCAAAAGAAAGACAAATTTTAGTTGTCAGTTTCCACTGCGTATCAGGTTACATTTTATGAAATGTAGCTATATATCCCAGTTCAGCAATTACACTCGTATCTCCATAAAAGAGCTCAATGCACGACTTTTTTTCTGGCAATCGTTCTGTCAGAGCCAGCTTGCCCACACCTCGACTAATTCCACAGGATGCCTGCTATCTACCAATAGCACAGACACCGCATAACTTTATCCACCAAGGCTTGAACAGATAGGAAGATATCACCTATGTTTTCCCCTCAATGCACACTAATAAGGGAGGAATGTCAAAAAGGAATCCTAAAGCAGATTATTATTTTCTGACAGGAGAAACTTCCTTCAAGATATACAAAACTCTCTAATTGCTTTATGTACAATGTGACTAAGGTGCCATGGCTCAACTCTAGCATCACTTTCCTATCTCACCAAAACAATAACCAACACCAGTACTGGCACTCATACTCCCTAGGATTGACACCATATATATATTTGGTGATTTAATAAATAACTAATAAAAATGTGGCAATCATTTCACAACTTTGTTATTTCCAGCACCTCTGGTGAAATAGATCTCTGCATATGCATGTCTATGTTACATTAATTCTTCGATAGTGCAAATACTCCCCAAAAACTTGAGCTGCATTGCATAACCTGGAGGAAGCAATACTGTCCAGTATTTTAAAGTTGATGCCGTTTTTTTATAATTAACACTTTAACAGAGCTTACTCCTTTCATTGACATCTAACCTTTCTAATCAAATCCTCATTGAGCTTCAGCATGTCCTCCATAGAAGTGAAAGCCATTTCCATATCTAGCTGTGTAAACTCGGGTTGTCTGTCGGCTCTCAAATCTTCATCCCTAAAGCACCTGAAAATTACACAATACAGACCAACGTGAGTCGTAGCTTATGGGGTACATGCTCATCAGTACATTTCATTTATTTACTTTAAGAATAAGATAACTACTCTTATGTGTCAATAAGACTATTGCTTCACCTAGTTTTTAGCGTTGGTATGCCTGGGATTTAACTCCGGATCACCATGAACTTTGTATGCAAGAGATTTGAAGTAGAAATATCTTAAATTGCTACTATACAAATGAATTACCTTGCTATTTGATAGTATTTATCAAAACCGGAGACCATCAGCATTTGCTTGAACAGCTGTGGACTTTGGGGTAGTGCATAAAATGTTCCTGGCTTTATAAGACAACCACAAAATAAATTTAATGTCATGGAGAAATAACTCGAGAGAGACTTTATTCAATTAGTATGCCTACCATAAAAATATAAGAGTAAGTTCAACGATTTTCTAGACATCCCATGGATAATAATTTCGGACAAACTCTCCTTTTGTCGATTTGTTAAGCACAATTCTCCTTGTTCTCCATAATTGTATTTAAATTCAAAGGTAAAAGAGAATGAAGAATAGATCAAAGAGCTGGATGAACAAGTACTGTTATTTTCAAGAAGACTCGCTACTTTTGTACCAACAGTCTTCCTGAAGAAATACAGGAAATAGAGGGACTGAATTAGCAATAAAAGTAGCAAAACAGAAGATAAGTAAAGAATACCTGCACTCTTGAAGGAACCAAATAATCACGAGCACCTTCAGGAGTAGATCTAGATAGTATTGGTGTCTCAATCTACCTTGTAACCATGAGAATGTTGGGGTCAACACTAACAACAGAAGCCACAAACAAATAAAAGAGAATAAAAAGGCAACAATTTCATCAAGACCAGATAACCAAATTACTTACAGAAAAAACGAAGAATATTATCAAAATACAATTAGAGGGCAAACATATTACCTCAACAAAATCATGCACATCTTCTAGGTATCTTCGAAGAAGCTTCACTACTTTATGTCGCAAGATTATATTTGAGCTCATCTGCGGACGGCGTAAATCAAGGCATCGATACCTAAAAATGTGTACAAGATTAGTTTCTAGCAAGAAGCACTATTGTCGATATAAGAAATGGGTACAAAGTTTTAAGGAAAAAGGAATTGTTTCTGCAATGGAAAAAAAAAGGATTGTATTCACAGAACATATACATATAACAAAAAAAAAACAAGATCCGCAACAAATCAGAGCTGATATTTGATATGTGCAAGAGAACTGGACTATGCCCTTGCTATTTAATTAATAGTTTCTTTTTTATGAGAAAGGTAAATAAGCTGGACTATGCCCTTATCACATCAATAGAAAAGCACTGGTAGAAGAAGAAGCAAAAAATGACGTATCAAAACGCTTATCTAGAAAAATATAAAACCATTTTGAGTGCTTAAGTTCATTCATTTTTTTCTACTCTCGAGATTCCAAATAAAGTTTCAAAAGATCAAATGGATCAATTTCCTGCAAGAAAATTTCATTACTAAGAACAAAATTGGGGGAGGCCTGAGCACTTCAACAGAGGCAGTTTTTAGAGACGAGAGAGATTCCTCAGAAGACGACTTTTAGCACCTACATAGAAACCAATAATTTCTAAATGCAACTTCTATCCTGGATCTTTTTTCCTGAATTGGAATTAAACATGCACGGATTCCACCAGAAAAATAAATGTTCACGAGGTAGGGGTAAGGCTACGTACACACCACCCTCCCCAGACCCACTTGTGGGATTAGTATTAATATGTTGTGGTGGTTCCATTCCACCAGAAAAATATAGAGCAAATAAAAAAAATCCGCGTATTGCAAAGAGGGAAGCAAGGTACCAGCAAAGATATTCAAGAAGAAATCTAGAGCACAAAGCCTTATTAAGTTCAATTACTTCCAACGTGGTCCCCACCACCACCACACACAAAAAAAAAAAAATCTCTATTGTGTTATTACAGAGAAAAGGCACTAATGTTTATTTCTTTTTCAATAAGTACAAACAAATGTCACTGTTTGCTGACTTTCAAGTCTACAATTAGGTCCCAGACCCAATACTACTAGTAAAATTCAAGACACTTATCTAAGAAAGAGAAAAGAAGCAAGAATGCAAGAAGTACTTGGTTTTGACCCCTCACCAATAAGAGTGGAGAATAACGATTAAGATCACCCTTCCAGGTCATATTAAGAATTGGTGTAAAGCACCAGCAACATATTCGTTAAAAAATAAAAGGGTTTAGCAGCTAGTAATTACGTCATTGACTTTGATATCGTCAAAATATAAATTACTGTAAGTCGCGAAACTATCTAATTAGAGAAATATTGCTATCATATTTACAACAGGAAACATACCCAACACCAATCCCACAAGTGGAGTCTGACAGGGGGGTCTAACACGAAACAGAAAAGAAAGAGAAAAAAAGATTCAGCAAACAGCAATAGAACTTTCATTAGTTACCGCAATCTGATTTCTTCTTTAGATGAATCCTTTGCATCATCTCCTGTTGTTACCAAGAAGGGCAACTTCAATCTTACTGCATTCAACACCTGGACATCCTCTGCAGCAACCTGCATTAATAACCAATTAGTGGAAATATTAAAGACTTCATTGAAAAACTAGCATATGGAATAAACTTAGTATGATGATAAAATAGACATTGCCACTAAAAAATCCAATCAATTAAGAAAAAATTAGATGATCATGAAGCAGAAAGACATAAAGTCTTGGATGATAAGAACAGAGTCTCAGGTTTAAAAGATTTGACTAAGGCCCTTATAAAGTTTCTGACTTTAGTATGATGAGATATAGACATTGCCACTAAAAAGATCGAATCAAGTAAGAAAAAATTAGAAGATCATGAAGCAGAAAGACAAAAGTCTTTGGATGATAAGAACGGGGTGTCAAGTTTAAAAGATTTGACTAAGGCCCTTATAAAGTTTCTGACTTAATTAACTAGTAATACTTGAGTTATTATTGAAAAACTTAACAGCACCTCAGATTAGAGGTCAATTTATCCAAAATTAAAATGTATGTCATATGCTCTTTCTCATATCTTTTCAGCAACATTTAACTATTTTAATTGCAATACACTAGGCTATGGCATAAGAACCACTACTGGTTAATCACGCCAATTGGATCAGTACTAAGTCATCCCATATGATGTTTATCATTCATTATGAAAGATGTATACCATGCACCCTAGGGTGTGGCCTACTGGTCAATAAAGTGGACAGGGAACTCAAGAGGAGCCAAAAATTACTAAGTGATTTTTTTCCCCGTGTGCTCAAGCCTTGGTGGGCAGAAGTACCTGATACCTCCCATACATGTCCTGATGGAGGGCAGCAGGTACCCGGTGGAATAGTTGAGGTGCATGCACATATTTTTTGAGAGTCTGAATAAAAAGATGCCTCGTGACAGAAGCAGTAGCCAGAGAAAGCTGGGAAACTAATGATAAAGCTCTACATGACTCAAGTAAGATTATACAAGATCAGAGCCTTACAAATTGGAAGTTCATTTAAACTACCATAATTTCTGCAACATTCTCAACATGTCTATGCCTTTGAAGATCTTTTATAAGTTTTTAAGGTAAATATATCTCTCGAACTGCCACACGATTCTCAATTGTTACGAGCAACCAATGAATGTGATAATATCATGTACGAAACTAAGCTAACAAAAATGAGGAGAGACAGAGGTTCGACACTAACCAAAAAGGATGGAAGGAAGAGGAGAAATAATTATGGTGATCCAAAGGTCATCATAAGTTACCTCTATCGTGCCAGTTTTCATCTTCTTGTTGACAGACTCAGCTGGCCTTGGCCGAACAACACCTTCAATGGCAACCACATATTCGAGTCTCAGATCTCTCACAGTAGAATGAGCATCAGGAAAATCATCAGGAAGTGTAGTAATCTGAAATTAACAGTTCCATCACCAACTAGGTCCAATACATTGACATCAATATAACATAATCATTCTTTGAGAAACTTCAATTTCTACAGATAAACCATAAAGAGAAAACTTCAAGAGTAGTGATGTTTCAATGTGCAAATTAGGACACTAATCAGCAACCTCTCATCAATTCAACACTACTTGCCAGCATACAAATTTCTACAACTATTCAGGTCCTATTTCATTCAACTACTAAGGAGATTCCCCTTTAAAAATAACATGGGATAACAAATAGACAATCAATCAACTACGCCTCAATTGAAAACTACTTGTCTCTAGATAAAGATAAAATCTTCCAAGGATGTATCCTTCCCAATGGGATGACAATTAAGCAATCAACAGTGTCACAACGAAAAACTAGTTGTGCAGTACATGAATCATCTAATATCCATTTGGGTCCAAGTTCATTCAAATACTACAGGATGGCCACTACATAGGCAAACTTCAACAAGGGTAGTACTTCTATTATTATATGAGACTTGCATATAACAATGGGGGTGTTATCAATCAATCAACTAGGGATAAAATCTTGGATTCAAATAATGGGGGTTTAAAATTTAAAGTCAATAATAATTGCATAAATATGTAAAATCACCTGAACAATTCCAGTTTGATCTCTAAGGTTGACGAAAGTGAGACCCCCATGAATCCGATGAAGAGCGACCCACCCACAAAGCCGAACCCGTTTACCCACATCTTGTTCGGACAATTCACCGCAGTATTGATTCCTAGTTACCCATTGAAGGGCATTCGGAGATGGAGAAACTTTGGTGTTAGGGACGACAACTGTTTCAGGAGTAGTTGGAGAAGCGGAGACTGAAGTAGAAGAAAGAGTGCGGCTGATAAGTGAAGTGGGGTTGTGGGTAGTGGGGGTGTGGAAATTAATGAAGAAAAAAGGTAGAGAAGTGAGAGGAGAAGGTTTAGAGCGAATGGCTATGGTGGGTAAGGAACGAAAGAAGAGGGACATGGCGAGCAATGGTGTTGTGTGGACAAGACACGGTTTCTTGAAGAAGAAGATGATTTGCTTTGCTTCTACGCTTTTATTTTTCTTCTAAGAAATAAACTTTTCCTTCACCTATATATATTTATATATAGACGGAGTGAAAATAATGTTGTCAAATCTTTTACGTTAAAAATTAAATAAGAAGTTTTTAAATGTGTAATTATTTGATTTTAACGAGGGAAATATTTGGAAGTTTTGATCAGAATAAGCTATTTTAAAAATTAATTCATCAAACTAATACGTTTTAAAAACTTTTTATAATAATAGTATAAACATACTTCACAGTAACGTTTTAGATTATTTTTATTTTAAAAATTCAACAGACAAAAATTGACGAAGCTAACGACGTTAAATGAATAAACGTTACTGTGAGTAATGTTTTTGGTGTAAAACGTTACGCACATCTATTACGCAACAACATCGTTTTTTCTTTAACTTCAAAGTTATATTGTTGTTAAACCCTTTCAACATTTTTGCTGCAAAAACAGTTGTGCAGCGAAAAACGAAGTATTAACCATATGAGCATTTCTAATTAAAGTTAGTTTTTTCGTTTACGGTTCTAAGTTATGCGATAGATAACTTTATGCACTAATAATTTGAAATGAAATAAACACAATGTGAAGCATGGAAATTAACACTAATAATTTTTCCTCTGTTAGCAATCTGGAAATTGACACTAATAAATGTTATGACTAATATTTTAAATTTGCAGGATTTAATTCTGAATTTGCAGGGGTGGACGTGATTGAATTTTCAAAAAACGTCATTGTGAGTAACATTTTACACCTAAAACGTCACTCATAGTAACGTTATTCATTTAACATCGTCATTTTTGTTGTAATTTTTAAAATAAAAATAACCTAAAACGTTATCATGAAGTACGTTTATACTATTTTTGTAAAAAAATAAAAAGCATGTTAGTGTGGTGAATTAGTTTTTAAAATAACTCATTTTGATAAAAAAAATTCAAATATTTGAGGATGAGAGAGGATCTTTCAAAAAAAAATATGGAGTATATTTTTTTTTATTTAATTGAGAATTCAAACTTTTTTTAATGATTAATGTCTAAGTTATTTAGTCAGATTTTTAAAAGCTAAAAATGTTTAATATAGAAAAATAACGATTTTAATTAAGCTTTTGAGAGAAAATAAATATTTTTTAATATAATAGAAGGTGTTCTCTAAATACTAAAACATGTAGAATTTCCACAAAAGCACTTTGAAAAAGTTTGATTCACTTTAAATTAGAATAAAAGGTATTCAAATGCCTACAAAGTCAAAGAGTTAAAATAAGTTTTGTTATAAACTTTTAAAGGGTGATTTTATGTATTTTATCTTCTTAGTTATTATATATTTCACACTTCATCCTATATAGTATTACTTAATCTATTGACAATTATCTAGACAATTTAGATAAGAGTTTTAAATTTCACTATTTTTTAAAATTTTGGAATAGTAGATTTAAATTTTATTCATTTTAATTACTCTCGAGACTCTACTCGTGGAAGACATGTTCATTTATAAATATTTGTAGAGTTGTTAATAGGGAATAATCAAATTTATCCGAGTAGTCCTCACAAGCTTTTAGGGTTTCATTATTTTAGTCATATTAAGCACAAAATCTCTATTACGTGTGTTGTGGGTTGAAATGGAACGAACCCACTCACTTCATAAGTTTTTAATTAAATTTTTAAATATTAATACAAGTAATTACTAGACAATATTACATGGTATTACTAATGCAAATATTATGGGTACAATCGTATAAAAAAAATCAATAATATCAATATTTGACATGATAATGCTCAAATCAAATAAAGATATTAATGAACAAACTAAACCGTTAATGTGTATATATAACTAGAACTAGCTAAATAGAAAATTTAACTTGTAATATTTATATATGATTGATTTAATTTGGCGTTGAATTTGAATTCTTCTTGTGATTTACTCATTCTTAGTATTCTACATTAGTTTTATTTTTAATTATGTACCCATGGACCGCCCAATCATTATGACCCGATATGCTCACTTGGGTCGAGTTAAAAAAGTCTTATTTCTGATGAGCTCTAAAAATATTTGTTCACTCAAATTGATTATGAATCGGATCGGGTCGGGTTGACTGAACGCGTTCACCCATATAAACAGCATAAAAGGATATAAAATTCGATGGAGGTTTGTACAATCGAGAAAATAAAATATTTATTATTAGTGTTCCTAATCAATATGGTTTCTATATTTATACATTTCAAACAATATAAACCTATATAAATATCATGAAATAAATATATTGATATGAGTTGAACTAGATACAAAGACTCATTTGAGGTACAATCATCCCAACCCAAACTCCCTAATGTTATGACTATATTAGGTAAGTTTTTTTGTAACCATAAAAGTTCATGTATTAATATAATTTAAGAGGTTATAACTTATACATATTAGTACTTGCTACTTTTTTTAACTCATATATCCGTCATCAATGTTATTAATAATAATAGAGTTAATTACAATTACATTTTAATTGATATGTTTGTGAAAATAATTCTTTCCATGCTCTATTAAATCAAAGTCGTTATTTTTAATTGAAATTTCACTTTTATCAGTCAATAAAGGATAAAAAGAAGCAGTCATTATAATTACATTTTAATTGATATGATCACGAAAATATATTTTTTGATGCTCCATTGAATCAAAGTTTGTCATCTTTGATTCAAAATCCACCTTTTATCGCCCAATAAAGAAAAAATATCAATTATTATATGACAAGGAAAATCCGCAGCCGCTATTTTTTGTATGCGCACAGACTAAAACTCCCACTCATATGCAATAAGCTCGCAAACTACATAGGAAAGATAATCTGCACTAGACAAGCCTGATGCGACGAGCTCGACCCAAAAGCCAAACCCCTTGCTTTCGCTGGCAAAGGGTTTGAACTTGAGACCTTCAACATGAAAGCCTCAAGCTCAAACCACTGGGTCACCCCAAAGGTTTACATTTTAATTGATAAGATTGCGAAGATATTTTTTTAAAGGTTCTGTTAAACCAAAGTTTGCCATTTAAAATTCAAAATTCACTTTTATTTTTCCATTTTTAAAAAAAAAACAGGTAATTACAATTACATTTTAATTGATATGATTTGGAAATTTTTCTGAGGGGCTGTATTATAATCAAAAAAGTTTTTTATCTTTAATTTAAAACCCACTTTTATGGGCGAATAAAGGAGAGAAAAAAAAAAGCAATCATCAAAAGTAACTGCTTTGATCGTTTTTCACTCCAACGGTCATAAAATTTGCAGAATTCAAATACCTAAAGCCCCTTCTTCAAAACTAGCCGTTACAAAGATTTACAGCATCTTCATCAATTCAAAATCCTCCAAGATCTTCTCAATTACTTGAGTTTCCTTTCTCTCAATTTCTTTATCTATTCTCTGAACACGATTTTCTTACCTTTCTTGGTTACCTTATTATCCATCTATGGCAGTTTCTTATAACAAATCCCCTTCTCCTATTACTGCGAGACCCGTTCCGCCTCCTCATTCAAGAACATCTGAAAACACCAGAAGAAGTTTCACCGGCAACCCATTTTCACGACCTTCACTTCTTTCAACCCAAAGAGGATTCAACCCTGTTACTCCTGCAAATAGCCCTGCTGGTAATTTCCCCATTCTTTTTACTCAAATTTCTTGATTTGAAATGTTTCAAGATTTATTAATTTACTTTCTTGTTTTTTTTTTTGTTTTTTTGCAGATTCGGCGAGAAGGGTGTGTAATCCAGGGAAAGAAGGTTTATCATGGGGTAATGAAGAGAAGGAGAATGAATCTAAAGCAGCGAAACTGAAATCACCGGCAAAGGGTTCAAAGAATTTCATGTCTCCGACTATTTCAGCTTCTTCCAAGATTGCTCAATCCCCTAAAAAGAAAATCTTGGTGGAAAGAAACGATCCTGTTAGGACTTCAATCACCTTCTCTGACGGTAAAGCTACATTCTTTTCTGAAGAACATAATCAAAACTTTGAAGGAACTGAGAATGTTATGGAGCCTAAAGAGATTCCTCCAGTTACCAAAGCTCCAAAAAAGGTAACATTTTCGGAGGTACCTTCAAATTGCAACAATGCATCTGAATCCCTTTCTGATACTGTAACCATGGATTCTGATATTTGCAATGATGAACCACTGGTTTCTCCTGCAATAGCCCCACTAGATGCTGATCCCTCTTTACCTCCATATGACCCTAAAACCAATTACCTATCTCCAAGGCCTCAGTTTCTTCACTATAAACCCAACCCAATGATTGAAGTTTTACTCAGTAAAGGAAAAGGATTGGATGTAGGAGAAGCAAAGAAGCTAGATGACATCTTCTTGTCTGAGTTACTGTCTGAAAACTTGTCAGACATAGATGGCAGTGAGAGTTCTCTTACTGAAGATTCACTGAAAGAATCTGATGGTTCTTCTTCAGAAGAGATGTTAATTGAAGCAACAGTTGATCAAGAAGAGGAAGAGGAGCCTAAAGTTTCTGTTGCTGCAATACCTGTTGCTGAGGAAACTGCTGAACCTGCTCTACCTGTTGCTGAGGACATTTCTGAAGCAAAAATGAGAGCAAAACCTAGGTCTTTATCAATATCAAAGTTCTTTTCTCTGCTGTTGGTACTCGTAATTGCTTTCTTATCAATCTCAGTTACTGATTCTCCTATACTTGCTACTCCTGGGAGTGTAGACTTAAGTTTCTCTAATCTCAGCATACCATCAGATATTCCAGTCTTGGCTAAGGCTAATAGTTACTTTAAGCAATATTCAGGTGAAGCAATTTCTTATTTCTCAAAGTTGATTAATGACCTCGGTAAGGTAGACTACCCGCAGCCTTTAAAATTTGCGAACTTGACTGATCTAGAAGAGAGTAGCAGCATGTATCATGGATATTTGAAAGGTAGTACTAGTAGTGAGAAATTGGATATAGAGATTGAACCAATTGAATTGGAAGAGGATGATGAAGAGTTTGAAACTGAAACTTATGAGGAAGATTTTCAATTGGACACTGATTTAGATGATGACGAAGAAGTGGAAATTGAAGAAGCGCATGGCTTGGAGATTGAAGAAGCTGAAGTAAATGAGTCTGATAGCTTAGAAAAGGATTTAGAACAAGGTCAGCATGACTTGGTGGAGACTGAAGAAGTTTCTGTTGTCATAGCTGAGGGGAATGTAGCTGATATTTCAGAAAGGGATTTAGACCAAGGGCTTACAACTTCTGATGTTCAGCTTGAGTTGGATGAATCCGAATCTTACATTGCTGATAATGCTATCAGTACTGATGCTAAACATGAGTCTGTGAACGGCAATCCTGAAATCTTAGTGAAAGATGATTCTGCTGTCGAAGATGCTCAAACTGTGGAAATAATGCAGTCTCCAATTGATAGAAATGCTGGAGCTAATGCTGGAGCATATCAGATCCTGGGGATTTCCTCACTTGCACTGAGTCTGCTTGCTGCTACAGTTTTCTATGTGAAAAGAAGTGATAAGACTATGCATCCGGTAGTAGTACATGCTGATCAAGTCCCAAGTAAGAAATTTGCAACACACCAGGAGAAGCATTCCTCTCAAAATTGGCCCACAGAAGTCGATGTCTCAGGAGAGTCTTGTCCCTCAGAAATGAGCAGCTTTCAGATAAGTTCATCTAATAGCAAGAAAGACCCCAGATCAGAGAATGATGAGGCTCAGAGCATTGAGAAGAAACCGAGGAAGAGTAACAAAAGAGAGTCCTTGACAGCATCTGAGTTCTCAATGGGTTCACCTTCTTATGGAAGTTTCACTACATATGAGAGGATTCCTATCAAACATGTGAGTGTAACGACTTAGTATATATTTTCTGGATTTAAATACCCAAATTTGTTCTCTTACTGATATGTTTTTCTGGTTTTTCATTGTGAAATTTTAGGCAAGTGGAGGAGAAGAAGTCATCACCCCTGTAAGGCGCTCGAGCAGAATTAGAAGCCATGTCATTTCTCCATGAAGATTCTGAAGTCATGTCACCGCTGCATTGACAACTGAAGAACAGTGCTCTTTTTGCTTCTCAGCAAATGAGTTCTCTTAGGCCATACTTCTGACTTAATTGAAGTGATTCAAGTGTGATTTTAGTATGTTAATGTTTTTATTAGTTAGCTGATTTCTTTCTGTTAGTGAAACTTTCTGCATGCTGCCTCAGTTTGTTGAATCTTTTATTAGTTGAGCATTTCCTGTGGCTTGTGTATAATAGCAATTTGTTTGACGCTTCTATGAATTTTAGCATGATTTGATCAACTATTATTTCATCTTATTAAACAACATACCATTATCACGTTATTCGTAATTGCCTTGATGTCAACATATTTTTTCCCGTGTGTATCCTTGTGACAATTTTTTTTTCATTTTCATTAACCAATACGTTCATTTTCACGTGACTTATGATAAATTATTTGATGATTAATCTTTTTCATATGATTATTTTTTTTTCCACTTATCAAATATTATCCCACCTTACTAAATGACATATCATCATCACGTTATTCATGGTCACCTAAATGTCAACATATTTTTCTAGTGTGCATCCCTTGGACAATTTTTTTCATTCTCATTAATTAGTACGCTCGTTTCAATGTAACAATTTACCTGATTGAGAATCTTTTCTTATATCTTCCAAGTACCATTACTACAATAAAACGACAATTCACAATCACATTGACCCTTTTCCATTACAATAAAATTATAGTAGACAAAATTATTTATGCGATTCATAATAACTTATCTAGTGATGAAGCTTTTTACGTGATTGTGAAGAAAAATATTATTAAAAAAATGAATGCCATGTAACCTAACTTCAAATTAAAATTCAAAATCAACATATCAAACCAGTTCTTTCACTTTCCTTTTTAAATGTCAAATAATTTTATCATCAATTAATAGTTGGTCTTCTATATTTAAAAGGCCTTTTATAATATCATGATCATATTTAAATTAACATAATAAGATTTAGAAGTAATTTTAAAAATAATGATACTATGTATCCAGCGGAATAAAGACAACTAAAATAAAAGGAAAGAACTACTCCTTAAATTATGTACATGTAAAAAAAAAGGAATATGACTTTTACTATGATAAAGTAGGTTCAAAAATATCATATATGAATTAAATTTTAGGATCATTAAGCTTTTAATTAGTCACTTTAATCTAATTAAATGATACACATCCTAATTAACTTAACTCGTCCCTCGTTAAATGACATATTTATTAATACTGGACTAATGCTAACTTATTTGGTGACGGTTTCTTTTACATGAATATTTTCTCTCATCTATCAAATATCACTCCACACTCATTAAACGAAATATATTTGTTATTGTGTGGATCATAATAACTTATAGTGATAAACGGTGAAATTTCTAAAGATCACCTAACAAATATAATCCTAATATCATTAAATGGCTCATTCATTATCACACAATTTGTGATAGATTATCTTGTGACAAATATTCTCGTGTAAATATATTCTTTTCACGAAAATATAATCATGTCTCTTTAAACAACACATTCATTCTCACGTGACTTATGATAGGCTATCTGGCGATTGATCTTTTTTGTGTGAGAATTTTTTTCACTTGTCAAGTATTATCTAACCTTATTAAATGGCATATCATTATCACGTTATTAGTGATTGCCTAGCTATAAACATTTTTTTCTCATATGAATCTCCAGGTAGAAAACTTTTCATTTTTATCAACCAATACGTTCATTTTCACGTTGTAGATATTGAAATTTTGTGTAACTTTATAAGATGTGTTCAATTCGAGTTTGGACTCTACAAGATGTTTCAATTTCAATTAGGATTCTTGATGATTACTCAACCCTAGACCCTAGTTCATGCCTATATAAAAGATACTATATTCCCTTTAAGTGTTGGGTTATGAAGGTGATTAGGGCGTAATGCGGAAGCTTACAATTTCAAATCACGTGGTTGATAAATCAGATGACAAGAACTTATATTAAAAAAATCTAAATATTATTATATGGAATTTGATCAATTGACCAACATATTAAAAGCTAAATAAAACATTAAAATTGTAGAGAGAAAATCTATCCATACACAAAAGTCTCTAAACGAATACATTGTAGATTCTAATGTGTTTTTTTATATGAGAAGAGGAGTCTTCAATTTATAGAGTTCCAAACTTTAATTCCGAGAAAAGAATAAGTCAAATATGAAATAATCTTATACTTTTCTTTCATAAAAAGTAAAAACATTTATGGTAATGTTTTGTCTTTTTTTTTTAGGAAAAATAAACTTCAAATAAGGTAAGAAAATCAGGGCAAAACCCTAACATTAAGAGGCATCTCAATTTTTTTGTAAATTCATGAATTATTCACAAAAAGATCAAATTCAAACCATTCTCGTCCGAGAAATACGTCACTAACGACCCTCAAATCATAGAGAAATCTTAAGAGACAAAAGAATCAGAAGAGTCAAGGGAGAAACAGGTTTGTGGCCATAATGTTTATCAATAAATCTATGTTCTTTATATTTTTTATGATTGTAATTTATTTTCTGGCACTTTTAAATTATTGCAAATAGATTGTCACGTCCAATGGGGCTAAATTTGTCCTTCATCTCTTCTCTCATAGATCTATTATGCAAATTTGACGTCACAAACATGCAAAGGTGGAAGAATAAGTATTTCAAGTCTCGTCTTTGAGTTTTATCAAGTCTACACTCCAACAAGCCTTAAAGTAGGGGATATTTGTAGACATTAAAATTTTGTGGAAATCTGCAACATGTGTTCAATTTGAGTTGAGACTTTACAATATGTGTTCAATTTCAATTAAGATTTTTGGAGGCTACTGAACCATACTATCTAGTTCATGCCGATATAAAATATTTCCTTTGAGAGACATCTCGAATATTCCGCAAATTCATAAAATATTCATAAAGAGATCAAATCCAATTCTCCTAGTTTGAGAAATACATCACTAAGGACCCTCGAATTATGGAGAAATCTTAAGAGACTGAAGAATATGGTGGGGGGGGGGGATTTGTACCCGCGATGTTATTCAATAAAACTATGTTTCTTTATGGTTTTTTTTTTTTATTGTAATATATTTTTTGTCACTTTAAAATTTATTGCAAACACGCGTAATTTAGGATAAATTATCTAACGATTGATCTTTTTTGTATAAATACTTTCTTTCACTTGTCTAATATTATCCATCTACTAAACGACATATCATCACGTTATTCGTGATCACCTAACCGTCAACATGTTTTTTCGTGTGAATCTCTTTGTTAGGATTTGTTCATTTGCATTAAGCAATACATTCCTTTTCACGGGACAAGTTTCTCCAAAGAGAATATTTTCTTATACCTTCCAAATATCACTATTGTAACCAAGCGACGAATTCAGAATCACATTAACCTTTTTTCATTATAATAAAATCATAGTGAACAAATTTTTTTATGTGATTCATAATGACTTATCTAATGATGAGTCTTTTTACGTGAATATTTCTTTTTCATTTGTCAAATATGTTAATAACAACATAATACATTATTTAGTAAATTCTAATTAACATAATTTATTCTCTCTTGAAACAAATTAAGAACTTAAAATTTACAAATAACAAACAACTTACGATCTTGATTATAGTCCTTACCATTTTTTTTTTGAAAAATGATTGTGAAATTTTAATGTCGTGTGGTAAATTTTAACCTAATTTTAAATTATAATTCAAAATCAATATACTAAAACAATTCTCACATTCATTTTCAAAGGCTAATTTTTTTAATGAATTATGTAAAATATTTTTTTTATCTTCCACTAATATTTTAGTTTACTTATAGATTTAAATAAAAGACATTTTATTATATTATGTACATATTTAAATTAACATCATAAGATTTGAAAGTATTTTTTTTTTAAAAAAAATATTTATCCCGTGAAAGAGGACAACTAAAATAAAATAAAATAGCACAAGTTATCTATGCGATTGATTTTATACGGTGTTTATGCAAGATAAAGAGAGATTTTTGTGCTTTTAGAAAAAAGACATGACTTTTCATATGATAAAATTAATTTAAAAATATCACATAGAAATCAAATTTCAGGAAAATTAAAATCTTAATCTGGTTAAATGACCCATATTCTAATTAACTCAATCATACCCTTATTAAATGACACATTTATTATTACTTGACTAATAATAACTTAGGAGGGTGACCTTTTTTTTTTTTGAATTATGTAAAAATAAAATAATTTTATCTTCTATTAATAATTAAGTTTACTTCCAGATTTAAAAGACATTTTATTATATTATGAACATATTTAAATTAACATCATAAAATTTAAAAACACTTAAAATAATAATAATAATACTTATCTAGTGAAATGAAGACATCTAAAGTAAGAAAAAATAACATTAGTTATGCACACGGTTAATTTTATAATAGCGTAAATGAAAAATGTAAAGATCTTTTTTGTACTTTTTTTTTTAAAAAAATAGACGACTTTGATTTAAAAACATTACAACAAATTAAATTTTAGGATGATTAAGCTTTTAATTAGTCATTTTAATCTAATTAAATAACACAGAGTCTATTAACTCAATACTACCCTCATTAATTAAATGACACATTTATTATTACTTGACTAATAATAACGGATCGTGTGACCAATATTTTGAGTGAATATTTTTCTCCCATTTACCTCCTCTTTTCACTTTTACTTTTACTTGTCACAATTTAACTTGTCATATCCATTAAAAAAATAATTATAGATATAAATATTTGATCAAGTTATTCTCTATTAAATGATCTGTTGAAAAACTAAGTATTTAATATTGAAGGTAAAATATAAAAAAGATTTTTTTTTTTTTATATGTCAAAAGTGACAAATAAAAATGAAAAAATCTATTTTAGGAACAAGTGACAACTAAAAATGAACGAAAAGTGTATTGAATATCACCACACTCAATTAACAACATATATTCATTATCACGTGACTCGTAATAATTTATCTTGCGATTTTTTTCTACCTGACAAATATAAGCCTAATATCATTAAACAACACATTTATTATAAGCCTAAATCATGTGGCGACAAATCTATCTCGTATGAATATTTTTCTCCAACGAAAATATTACCCTACATTATTAAACAATACATTCATTTTCACATAATTTATTACATAAAGTGACAATTGATCTTTTTCCTGTGAGAAAGTACGTGTTTTGTCAAATATTACCCACTTCATTAAAAGTCATATCATTATCACGTGATTTGTAATTGTTTAAATATCAACATTTTTTTTCTCATGCCAATCCCCTGATTAAAATTATTTATTTTCATTAACTAATACGTTTATTTTCAGGTAACTTATGATTAAATTATCTAGTAATTGATCTTTTTTCGAAGAATATTTCTTTTCACTTATTGAATATTACCCACCTTAGTAAACAACACATAGTCATTACGTTATATTTGATTGCGTAACTGCCAGTTTTATCTTGTATGACCCCACAGAATTTATTCATCTGCATTAATCATTTCAATTATTTCCACGTAATTTATCGAGAAAATTATATCTATTAAATACCAGTATAATAATAAAACGACAAATACATACTGACATGATTTGTAATATTCTGCATAATTTTTGCACTAC
Organism: Solanum lycopersicoides; assembly: GCA_022817965.1. Lineage (NCBI taxonomy): Eukaryota > Viridiplantae > Streptophyta > Magnoliopsida > Solanales > Solanaceae > Solanum > Solanum lycopersicoides. Next base: position 128,090,050 of record CM040618.1, read on the forward strand.
TTATGCATAATTTCTGCACAAAATTTGTATTTGTTGGCACAAATTTTGCACATGTTATTTATTTTTGCACAACTTTTTATGTATTATTTTTTACACTTTCATTACATAATTTTTACGTGTGTCTTTATTAATACTTTATTTTTTACACAATTTTTTATTTTTTTACGTGATTCATGATTATTTGGCGATTAACTTTTTTCGTGTGGAATGTGGATCATTTTCTCCCTCGAAATTTTGATCTTACCTCACTAAAATACGTATTCACTTTCATGTGACTTATGCTGTTTGATCTTTTTCATATGAGTATTTTTTTTCGTTTGTCAAATATTAATTCATCTTATTAAAGGACATATCATTATCACTTTATTCGTAATTGCATAGATGTCAACATATTTTTCTCGTGTGAATTATCCTGACAATTTTTTTCATTTTCATTAACCATTGAATTTATTTTCACGTGACTTATGATATATTATTTGGCGATCAATTTTTTTGTATGATTAGTTTTTTTTAACTTGTCAAATGATATCCCACCTTACTAAATGACATATCATCATCACCTTATTCACGATCACTTAAATGTCAACATATTTTTTCTCGTGTGAATTCCTTGATCAATTTTTTTTTCATTTTTATTAATCAATATGCTCATTTCAACATACGACTTATCTGACCGAGAATCTTTTCTTATACCTCCCAAATACCATTAGTGTAATAATACGACAATTCATATTCACAATTACATTGATCCTTTTCTGTTATAATAAAATCATAGTGGACGAAATTATTTTATGTGATTCACAATAACTTAGATTCTAGTTCTTACAAAAAAAAAAAAAAAAAAAAAAAAAAACTGTGAAGAAAAATATCGTTAAAATATTTAATGTCACATTATATGTTTTAACCCAACTTCAAATTGAAATTCAAAAACAACATATCAAACCTCACTTTCATTTTGAAATGTCAAAATTTTCACCAGTTATGAAAAATCAGATAATTTTATCATCCACTAATAGTTTATCTTCTAAATTTACAAGACATTTTATAATATCATGATCATATTCAAATTAACATCATAAAATTTAAAGACAAATTTCAAAATAAAAATTATAATATACATCCAAAGGAATGATGACTAAAATAAAAGAAAAGAATTACTCCATAAAAGAAAAGAATCACAAACAGCTTACTATCTTGATTATAGTTCTTATGATTTTCCTTAGAATAAAAATATAATTAAATTTTTTAATATAGCATAATAAATTGCAACCTAATTTTAAATTATAATTCAAAATCAATATTAAAACAATTCTTTCACTTTCATTTTTAAAGGTTCTTTTTTTTTTGAATTATGTGAAATATTTTTTTTTATTTTCATTAATATTCAGGTTTACTTATAAATTTAATAGATATTTTATTTTATCTAACCTCATAAGATTTAAAAGTATTTTTTAAATAAATAACAATAATAATATTTATCTAGTAAAATGAAGACGCCTAAATAAAAGAAAAAGAACACAAGTTATGTACACGTTTGATTTTATAGTAGTGTGAATAAAAATTAAAGAGATTTTTTTTGTGCTTTTAAAAAAAGACATAAATTTTCATATGATAAAATTTATTTTAAAACATTGCATATAAATTAAATTTTAGGATAACTAAGCTTTTATAGTAGTCATTTTAGTCGATTAAATAACACATTTTAATTAACTCAATCCTACCCTTATTAAATGACACATTTATTATTACTTACTAATATTAACTTATGACGTGACCATTTTTTTGAATTATGTAAAATAAATAATTTTTATCTTCTATTAATAATTGAGTTTATTTCTAAATTTAAAAGACATGTTATTATAATACAAATTTGTTTAAATATACATCATAAAATTTAAAAGTATTTAAAATAATAATTACAATAGTCATCTGGTGAAATGAGACAACTAAAATAAAAGAAAATAACATAAGTTATGTATACGATTAATTTTATAGCGGTGTAAATGAAAAATGTAAAAAAAGAAAAAAACTTATATAAAAATACTATACTATGATAAAAAAATATTTACCATTTATAGCAATAATATTTTTTTTCACTTGATCACTTTTAATTTATTTATAATACAAGTTTAATACATATTACAAAGGACAATTTATTATTCACATATAATACAAATTTTAATGATGAATAATACATTTATCATACATTTTAATACACTTATAATACAGTGTTACAATATTTTACCAAACAAACATGATATATTTCAAAAAAAAAATTATAATTCATATATATTGCATACACAATTCACTTTTAATACATATTACAGATTTAACAAAGCATTGCTATAAATAATAATAAACAAAAAGTATCGCTAAAATCAGTAATTATTTATTTAAAATGTATTAACTTATGTAATTTTTTCGTATAAAAAATTGTTGTGCTTTAACAAAAACAGACATGAATTTTGGTACGATAAAATTGATTTAAAATATCACATACAAATAAATTTTAGGATAATCAAACTTCTAGTTAGCCATTTTTATCTAATCAAATAATGCATATTTTAACTAACTTAATTCTATCCTCGTTAAATGACACATTTATTATTGTTTGACTAATAATAACTAATCATGTGACCATTTTGTTTTGGAGAATATTTTTCTCCAATCTATTTTCTCAGTTCACTTTTACTTTTCATAATTTAATTTGACATTTTCATTAAAAATAATTATTAATTTTAGTGTTTTATCAAGTTATTCTCTATTAAATGATGTCCTCAAAAAAGATTTGGAAAATGTGTATTTATTGTTGAGGATAAAACATGAAAAATAAAATATTATCTTTTTTTGATATATCAAAAGTGTCAATAAAAATAGAAAATTTATTTTAGAAATAACTGACAAGTAAAAGTGAACAGATGAAATATCAAATATCACTCACAGTCATTTAACGACACATATTAATTATCGCATAACTCATAATAGCTTATCTGACGAAATATTTTCTTTGTGTGAAACTTTTTTTCTACCTGACAAATATAACCCTAATATCATTATACGACACATTTATTACGATAAACTATCTGGCGATAAATTTTTCTCGTGTGAATATTTTTCTCCTATGAAAATATTACACTACCTTATTAAATAATACATTCATTTTCAAGTAACTTATGATAGATTGTCTGACGATCGATCTTTCGTGTAAGTACGTACATTTTTTGCACTTGTCTAATATTACCTACCTCATCAAACGATATATCATTATCACATAATTCGTAATTGCTTAGCTATCAACATATTTTTTTCTCGTGCGAATCCCTCGATAAAAAATATTTATTTTTGTTAACCAATACGTTCATTTTCACATGACTTATGCTAAATTATTTGGCAACTGATCCTTTTCACGTGAATATTTTCTTTCCACTAATCTATTATTACCCCACATTATAAACGTCACATTATTATCACGTTATTCTTGATTATGTAACTGTTTGTTTTATCTCGTCTGACATTTTCGATACAATTTATTCATTTGCATTAACCATACAATCATTTTTACGTGACAACTTATCTAACATAATTTTTTATATATAGTCAAATATCAGTACTGTAAATAAACACGAATACACACTCACGTGATATGTAATATCTTGTGTATCAATATATTTCTTTTCCATGAAATATTTTATTTTCATCTATCAAATTCATTGATAAATATTACTAAACGACATATTGTCATCACATTATTTTTTATCACGTAACTGTTAATTTTATCTCGTGAGACTTTCGCAACAATTTATTCATCTACATTAATCAATAAAATCATTTTCACGTGATAATTGTCAAATATCAGTACAGTAAGTAAACGACAAGTACACACTCATATGATATGTAATATCATATCTGTTAATATATATATTTTTTATGTAAATATTTTCTTTTCATCTATCAAAATATCATTAATAAATATTACTATACCACACATTGTCATCAGGTTATTCTTGATCACGTAACTGTCGATTTTATCTCGTGTGACTTTCTCGACAAAATTTGTTCATATGCATTAACCAATACAATTATATCGCCGTGATAATTTATGTGACAAAATCTTTTCTTATATCTTTCAAATATCAGTACAGTAATAAACAACAAATACACACTCACATATATTTTTTTCATGTAAATTTTTTTTTTTCATCTATCAAAAATATCATTAATAAACATTACTAAGCGACAAAATGTCAGCACGTTATCTTGATAACGTAACTGGCAAGTTTATTCGTGTGACTTCCTCGATAAAATTTGTCCATAAGCATTAATCAATACAATTAATTTCACGTGAAAACTTATCTGACATAATATTTTTTTATATTTATCATATCAGTACAGTAAAAAAATGACTAATACACACTCACATGATCTGTATTATCATGTCTTTCAATATATAATTTTTTTCATGAAAATATTTTTTCTCATCTATCAACACATCATTAATAAATATTATAAAACGATACGCTGTTATTCATGTTATACTTAATCACGTACTGTCAGTTTTATCTCGTGTAATTTTCTCGACAAAATCTGTTTATCTGTATTAACTAATACAACCATTTTCATATGACAACTTATGTGACAAAATCTTTTCTTATATTTTGTCAATATCAACAGTAAATAAACACAAATATACACTCACATGATTAATATTTTTTTCATCTAAATATTTTTTATATATATCAAAATATCATTAATAAATATTACTAAACGATACATTGTCAACACGTTATTCTTGATCACGTAACTGTAAATTTTATCTCTCGTGATTTTCTCGACAAAATTTGTTCATCTGCATTAATCAATACAATGATTTTTGCGTGACAACTTATCGAACGGAATATTTTTTATATCTGTCAAATATCAGTACAGTAAATAAACGACAAATACACACTCTCAAGATCTATAATATCATGTCTGTTAATATTTTTTTTTATGAAAACATTTTCTTTTCATCTATCAACATATCATTAATAAATATTACTAAATGACACATAGTCAGCACGTTATCTTTAATCACGTAACTGTCAGTTTTATCTCTTGTGACTTTTCGACAAAATTTGTTCATATGCATTAACCAATACATTCATTCTCATGTGATTTATGGCGATTGAATTTTGTATGCAAGTAGCTTTTTCCTCTTGTTGAATATTACTTCATCTCGTTAAATGACATATCATTATCATGTTATTCCTAATTAGCTAAATGTCAATTTGTTTTTTCTCGTGTGAATTTTCTTGTCAATTTTTTCATTTTCATTTATTAATACCTTCATTTTCACGTGACTTATAATAAATTATTTGGCGATTGATTTTTTAGTATGAATATTTTTTTTCACTTGTCAAATATTAGTCTCACCTTACTAAATGATATATATCATCATCACATATTCATGGTGACCTTGATGTTAACATTTTTTTTTCTCGTGTGAATTCCTCGATCAAATTTTTTTTTCATTTTCTTTGATCAATATTCTCATTATCACATGATAACTTACCCAACAGAGAATCTTTTCGAATATTCTCTCAAATGTCCATACTGTAATAAAACATGTATTCACAACGACACCCTTTTGCGTTATAATAAAATTATAATGGATAAAATTATTTATGTGACTAATAATGGCTTATCTAGTGATGAATCTTTTTATGTGATTCTAGCTCTTACAAACATAAATTGTGAACAATAAAAGTTGTAAGAATTTTAATTTCACATAATATATTTTAACCTAACTTCTTGTAGATATTTTTCTCCAATGAATTAAAACCATATCTTATTAAACAATATATTCATGTTCACGTAACTTATGTAGACAGTGTGATGATTGATTTTTTTCGTGTGAGTACGTATTTTTTTTGCACTTGTCAAATATTATCCACCTTTTAAACGACATACCATTATCACGTTATTCGTAATTTCGTAGCTGCCAATATGTTTTTTCTCGTGTGAATATCCAATTAATTTATTTTTATGTCATTTTCATTAAAAATATGTTCATTTCACGTGACATATTATAAATTACTGGCAATTGATCCTTTTCGTGCGAATATTTTCTATCCACTTATCTAGCATTACCTCACCTTACTAAACGACACAATATCATCACGTTATTTTTTATCTTGTAACTATCAATCTATCTCATGTGATTCTCTTGATAAAACTTTTTCATCTAGATTGATCAGTACAATCATTTCCACGTAACAACTTACCATATAGAAAAAAATTTATACTCGTAAAATATCAATGTTATAAAAAATGACAAAAATGAAGCTCACATGATTTGTGATATCTGTCCTTTACTATATATTTTTTTTCATGCAAATATTTCTTTTCTTCAATAAAATTTATTTTAGAAATAAGTGATAAGTAAAAGTGAACGAAGGTAGATCAAATATCACTCCAAACTTAATTAACGACACATATTCATTATTGCGTGACTCATAATAGCTTATCTATCGATATTTTTTTTGTGTTTTTCTTGTTCCCCCTGACATATCGAACGACACATTCACTATCACACATCGTGATGAATTATATGACGACAAATCTTTCTCTTAGGATATTTTCTCCAAGAAATATAATCATATCTTATTAAGTAATACAATCATTTTCACGTGACTTATGATAGAATGTGTGACGATTGAACTTTTTCGTGCGAGTACATATTTTTTTGCACTTGTCAAATATTATCCACCTATTTAAACGACACATCACTATCACGTTATTCGTAATGCTACTGCTA
>CM040618.1:128096870-128254370 GCA_022817965.1 Solanum lycopersicoides
TTAAAAAATGCAAACTGACTGACACTCACATGATTTGTGATAGTGTTATTTAAAGATACATCACTATCACGTTATTCGTAATTGCCTAGCTGTTAGTATGATTTTTCTCGTGTGAATACCGATTAATTTTTTTTTTCTTCCATTTCCATGTGACTTATAATAAAGTATATCTGACAATTGATCCTTTTCGTGCGTATACTTTCTATTTACTTATCTAACATTATCTTAAGCTTACTAAACGACACAACATAACACATTATTTTTTATCATGTAATTGCCAATTTTATCTCGTGTGATTCTCCCTGACAAAATTTATTCATCCGCATTAATCAGTACTGTCATTTTCAAGTAATTACTTACCATAAATAGAATTTTTTTTATACCCATAATTATAAAAAATGACAAACTGACTGACACTCACATGACTTGTGATAACGTGTTATTTAAACGATACATTACTATCACGTTATTCGTAATTGCCTAGCTGTTAGTATAATTTTTCTCGTGTGAATACCCCGATTAATATATATTTTTTTTTCGTTAACCAATACGTTCAATTCCATGTGACTTATAATAAAGTATATCTGACAATTGATCCTTTTCGTGCGAATATTTTCTATCTACTTATTTAACATTTCCTCATCTTACTAAACGACACAACATCATCACGTTATTTTTTTATCATGTAACTCTCAATTTTATCTCGTGTGATTCTCCCTGACAAAATTTATTCATCGCATTAATCAATATCGTCATTTTCACGTAACTATTTACTATAAAGAGAATCTTTTTTTATACCCGTAATTATAAAAAACAATAAACTGATCGACACTCACATGATTTATAATATCGTGTTATTTAAACGATACATCACTATCACGTTATTCGTAATTGCCTAGTTGTTAGTATGATTTTTCTCGTGTGAATATCCTAAATTTTTTTCATTTTTTTAACGATACGTTTATTTCCGTGTGACTTATAATAAAGTATATCTCACAATTGATCCTTTTCGTGCGTATATATTCTATCCACTTATTTAAAATTACCTTAGCTTACTAAATGACACAACATTAACACATTATTTTTATCATGTAATTGTCAATTTTATCTCGTGTGATTCTCCTTGACAAAATTTATTCATCCGCATTAATCAGTACCGTCATTTTCAAGTAATTACTTACCATAAAGAGAACTTTTTTTTATACCCATAATTATAAAAAAAATGACAAACTGACTGACACTCACATGATTTGTGATATCGTGTTATTTAAACGATACATCACTATCACGTTATTTGTAATTGCCTAGCTGTTAGTATAATGTTTCTCGTGTGAATACCCCGATTAATTATTTTTTTCATTTTCGTTAACCAATACGTTCAATTCCATGTGACTTATAATAAAATATATTTGACAATTGATATTTTTCGTGCGAATATTTTTTTTTATCTACTTATCTAACATTACCTCAGCTTACTAAACGACACAACATCAGCACGTTATTTTTTATCATGTAACTCTCAATTTTATCTCGTGTGATTCTCCTGACAAAATTTATTCATTCGCATTAATCAGTACTGTCATTTTCGCGTAACTTCTTACTATAAAGAGAATTTTTTTTAACCGTAATTATAAAAAACGACAAACTGACCGACACTCACATGATTTGTAATATCGTGTTATTTAAACGATACATCACTATCACGTTATTCGTAATTGCCTAGCAGTTAGTATGATTTTTCTCGTGTGAATACTCGATTGTTTTTTCATTTTCTTTAACCAATACGTTTATTTCCATGTGATTTGTAATAAAGTATATCTGGCAATTGCTCCATTTCGTGCGTATATTTCTATCCACTTGTCTAGCATTACCTCAGCTTACTAAACGACACAACATCAGCACGTTATTTTTTATCTTGTAACTGTCAATTTTTTTTATCTCGTGTGATTCTCCCTGACAAAATTTATTTATCCGCATTAATCAGTATCGTCATTTTCACGTAATTACTTACCATACATAGAATTTCTTTTATATCCATAATTATAAAAAATGACAAACTGACTGACACTCACATGAGTTGTGATATCGTGTTATTTAAATGATACATCACTATCACGTTATTTGTAATTGCCTAGTTATTATATGATTTTTCTCGTGAGAAACCCCGATTAATTTTTTTTCATTTTCATTAACCAATACGTTCATTTCCATGTGACTTATAATAAAGTATATTTGACAATTGATCCTTTTCGTGCGAATATTTTTTATCTACTTATCTAACATTATCTCAGCTTACTAAACGACACAACATCAGCACGTTATTTTTTATCATGTAACTCTCAATTTTATCTCGTGTGATTCTCCCTGACAAAATTTATTCATTCGCATTAATCAGTACTGTCATTTTCGCGTAACTTCTTACTATAAAGAGAATTTTTTTTATAACCGTAATAATAAAAAATGACAAACTGACCGACACTCACATGATTTGTAATATCGTGTTATTTAAACAATACATCACTATCACGTTATTCGTAATTGCCTAGCAGTTAGTATGATTTTTCTCGTGTGAATACCTCGATTGCTTTTTTCATTTTCTTTAACCAATACGTTTATTTCCATGTGATTTGTAATAAAGTATATCTGGCAATTGCTCCATTTCGTGCGTATATTTTCTATCCACTTGTCTAGCATTACCTCAGCTTACTAAACGACACAACATCAGCACGTTATTTTTTATCTTGTAACAGTCATTTTTTTTTATCTCGTGTGATTCTCCCTGACAAAATTTATTTATCCGCATTAATCAGTATCGTCATTTTCACGTAATTACTTACGATACATAGAATTTCTTTTATATCCATAATTATAAAAAACGACAAACTGACTGACACTCACATGAGTTGTGATATCGTGTTATTTAAATGATACATCACTATCACGTTATTTGTAATTGCCTAGTTATTATATGATTTTTCTCGTGAGAAACCCCGATTATTTTTTTTCATTTTCATTAACCAATACGTTCATTTCAATGTGACTTATAATAAAGTATATTTGACAATTGATCCTTTTCGTGCGAATATTTTCTATCTACTTATCTAACATTATCTCAGCTTACTAAACGACACAACATCAGCACGTTATTTTTTATCATGTAACTCTCAATTTTATCTCGTGTGATTCTCCCTGACAAAATTTATTCATTCGCACTAATCAGTACTGTCATTTTCGCGTAACTTCTTACTATAAAGAGAATTTTTTTTATAACCGTAATTATAAAAAACGACAAACTGACCGACACTCACATGATTTGTAATATCGTGTTATTTAAACGATACATCACTATCACGTTATTCGTAATTGCCTAGCAGTTAGTATGATTTTTCTCGTGTGAATACCTCGATTGCTTTTTTCATTTTCTTTAACCAATACGTTTATTTCCATGTGATTTGTAATAAAGTATATCTGGCAATTGCTCCATTTCGTGCGTATATTTTCTATCCACTTGTCTAGCATTACCTCAGCTTACTAAACGACACAACATCAGCACGTTATTTTTTATCTTGTAACTGTCATTTTTTTTTATCTCGTGTGATTCTCCCTGACAAAATTTATTTATCCGCATTAATCAGTATCGTCATTTTCACGTAATTACTTACCATACATAGAATTTCTTTTATATCCATAATTATAAAAAACGACAAACTGACTGACACTCACATGAGTTGTGATATCGTGTTATTTAAATGATACATCACTATCACGTTATTTGTAATTGCCTAGTTATTATATGATTTTTCTCGTGAGAAACTCCCGATTATTTTTTTTCATTTTCATTAACCAATACGTTCATTTCCATGTGACTTATAATAAAGTATATTTGACAATTGATCCTTTTCGTGCGAATATTTTCTATCTACTTATCTAACATTATCTCAGCTTACTAAACGACACAACATCAACACGTTATTTTTTATCATGTAACTCTCAATTTTATCTCGTGTGATTCTCCCTGACAAAATTTATTCATTCGCATTAATCAGTACTGTCATTTTCACGTAACTTCTTACTATAAAGATAATCATTTTTTATAACCGTAATTATAAAAAAATGATAAATTGAACGACACTCACATGATTTGTAATATCGTGTTATTTAAACGATACATCACTATCACGTTATTCGTAATTGCCTAGCTGTTAGTATGATTTTTCTCGTGTGAATACCCTGACTTTTTTTTTTTTCATTTTCTTTAACCAATACTTTTATTTCCATGTGACTTATAATAAAGTATATCTGACAATTGATCCTTTTCGTGCGTATATTTTCTATCCACTTATCTAATATTACCTCAGCTTACTAAACGACACAACATCGACACGTTATTTTTTATCATGTAACTGTCAATTTTTTTATCTCGTGTGATTTTCCCTGACAAAATTTATTCATTCGCATTAATCAATACTGTCATTTTCGCGTAACTTCTTACTATAAAGAGAATTTTTTTTATAACCGTAATTATAAAAAACGACAAACTGACCGACACTCACATGATTTGTAATATCGTGTTATTTAAACGATACATCACTATCACGTTATTCGTAATTGCCTAGCAGTTAGTATGATTTTTCTCGTGTGAATACCTCGATTGTTTTTTTCATTTTCTTTAACCAATACGTTTATTTCCATGTGACTTATAATAAAGTATATCTGACAATTGATCCTTTTCGTGCGAATATTTCTGTCTACTTATCTACCATTACTTCAGCTTATTAAACGACACAACATCAACACATTATTTTTATCATGTAACTTTCAATTTTATCTCGTGTGATTCTCTCTGATAAAATTTATTCATCCGCATTAATCAGTACCGTTATTTTCACGTAACTACTTACTATAAAGAGAATATTTTTTATACCCGTAATTATAAAAGACGATAAACTGATTGACACTCACGTGATTTGTGATATGTGTTTTTTAACGTATATATTTTTTTCTTTTCTAAAAATATCATTAATAAATAAATAATGTATAATATTTGAAAATATTACAAATTTCAAATTATATTTTTTCTGCATTTTAATTATTTAATAATTTCTTTTTTATGAAAATAGATAGTATTATTAAATATTTTGATTGAAAAAAAACAAGAAAAAGAGTAAACAAAGGGAGTATAATAGTGTTGCTCCCACAAGCCCAATACCCAGTTGTAATAAAATCACAGTGGGCAAAGCATAGGTGAAAGGGTTTTTTCCTTTTTAACGTTAAAGAGGGCTTCTTCTTTCTCCTGAAGCTCACTGTCTCTCTCTCTTTACAATTACAAATACAAATGCGTATCTACAATTTCTCTTGTACATAGTGAATCACAAAAAAAAATATGTTCTTTTGATCGAGTTAGGTTTTGGTTTTGTAGAGAGTTAAAAACATGGCTACCACCGTTCAGGCGATCCGTTATCCAGTTGCAACCACCGGTGCCGGGAATATCGATGCTCTCAATAGAGTTCTTGCTGACTTATGTACCAGAGGCAATCCTAAGGTTCTTTGATTTTTCTTTCAATTTTGTTTTGTTGAAAATTGTGGAGTTGGAACAGTAAAGGGAATCTTGATGTTGTTGTTTAGTCATTTGTTGAATTGGTGAGGGAGTGGAACAAGACATGATTTTGATTGTCTTAGGAATTGAGGACTGTTCAAGATTTTAGTTCTTGGTACATCTTGAGTTGATTTCATGATTTTTTTGATAAAAAGTTCTTTTCTTGATTTTTCCTTTCTCAATTTTAACAGGAAGTCTTGGATAAAGAGTTCTTTTCTTTCTTTTGGTGCTGTGCTGTTACATTTGTTGAATTGGTGAGGAAGTGGAGCCATGATTTTTATTTTCTTAGGACAGAGGGAAATTAATGAAGTACATAAGACAGAGATTTTAGTTTTTGGTATATCTTGAATTCTTTTCTTGATTTTTTTTTGATAAAGATTTGTTTTCTTGATTTTCTTTCCTCAATTTAACAGGAATTCTTGGATAGAGTTATCTGAAACATTCATCTTTGGGTTCTTTTCTTGATTTTTTTGATAAAGAGTTCTTTTCTTGATTTTCCTCCCCCAATTTAACAGGAAGCATTCATCTTGAGTTCTTTTCCTAATTTTCCTTCCTCAATTTAACAGGAAGTCTTGGATACAGTTATCTGAAACATTGTACATAGAAAAAAAGAGATTGAAATAGAAAGAAAGCAGAATGATACACTTTATTTTTGGGCACATTTATTTTTATTGAATTGTGTCGAAGAAGACCAGTGTATATACTCCTAAAGTCTTAATTCTGTTTCAGCCGTTGAAGGAAAGCGAGGTGGATCGGAGGATGGCTATTTTTATCTAACACATCTATTATTATTATTGTGGGTTTATATATGTTTTTTAAAATCCAGTTTGGTATCATGACACGACATAGAAATGACTGTTCACTGTTCTGTATACAAGATTCCACTTATATGCTTCTTGTTAATTATGCTTATTTACTTTCCCCTCCATCAATCAAGAGAGATGATAGGTCCTGGATTTAAATTTATATCAATCATGTTAGTGAACTTTTTGGTTTGAATAATCATGTGAATACAAGTTTTGTTTTTGTGTGTTTTCATTCACTTCATTCACTTTTCCTGTTTTTTTTTCTTTTTTTTTTCTTTCTATTGAAGGGTTAGCATAGCAGCCTTTTGACGTGGGTTTCTGTCTTAATCATATAAGATTCTGTTTTTGCCGAATGTTGCTGTTTTTTCTGTTTGAGTTTGAATGCTATTGGATGCTCTCTCTTTGCCTCTTCCATTCTTCCCAGTTCCCTCTTCTAACGTTCTCTTTTAAATACTTGAGTTCCTTTTTAACCATGCCAGAAATCTTATTTTATTCTCTGTGGTAGGATGGGGCTGCATTCACATTGAGGCGGCTAGTAGAGGAAGAAGCTCGTGATCTTAGTGGAGAAGCTTTTGCTCGTTATATGGATCATCTATATGAACGCATTACCACATTTCTTGATAGTAATGAAGTTTCTGAAAACCTGGGAGCATTGAGGGCTATTGACGAGCTAATAGATGTCACCATCAGCGAAAATGCATCAAAAGTGGCAAAATTCTCCAACTACATGCGCGTCGCTTTTGAAACAAAGCGTGATCCTGAAATCTTGGTCCTTGCTAGTAAAGTTCTTGGTCACCTAGCTAGATCTGGTGGTGCAATGACTGCAGATGAAGTGGAACGTCAGGTGTGTAACATTGTGATACTTCAGAGACTTGATTGTCTGACATCAGGATCTCAATTCTGTTGTATTTTCAGGTAAAAGTTGCACTAGAATGGCTCCGTGGTGAAAGAATTGAGTATCGTCGCTTTGCTGCTGTCTTAATATTGAAGGTATAATTAACATGTTTCTTCATGATTTGTTGTATAAGCGGAAACTTTAAAGCTAGGTTTTATTTCTTTCATCCTTACATGATGAGAAAACTTTGAGTTAAATCATAGATGCTATAACACTTTACAGCTAGAATTTCTCAAAACTGAATACAAAATATTTGCTATTATTAGAATTGTATCCTAAAGGTTAACTAGTTTTTTTTTTTTTCTAACATATATTGTAGCATCCATGTAAGTAAACAATAGACAAATAATGTTGATCAATTGGGAAGGTAATCATGTCAATACTCAACTATATATGTACTTTGCTAAAGAGTAGGTTATTTAAATGAAATTCTGTTTTAATCAATAACTGAAAGTATTTCTAGCCAAATATTTTGCTGCTACTTTCAATTTCTTAAAAATATATATTTTCCTGCTACTTTAGAGATTTTTAATCTGTCTAGTAATATAGTTACTGAAGAAGTCATTATTTCTACATAATTCAATCATATCCAACTGTTAAATAGAAACAGCAGACCACCCATTAATTCTCAAGTGTCTAATCGGTAATTTGGAGTTTCTTAATATTCCAGGCCTCCCCAAATTCTGCCTTTATTTGTTGGTTGGTAAGTTAATTTATTAGCAATATGAACCAAGTATGTCAAGCATGTGTCATTCACATGATTTACATTTCATGTTTCCCTAAAAGATTTAGCAAATCTATATTTCAGCCTAACTGATCCCCCCCCCCCTTCCCCCGAAAACAATTCTCAGTTCTCCCTCCGTATCATCCACTACATAGCATATTGAATTCCCAATTCCATGTATGAGCTATGGACTTGCTGATGCTGTCCCTGTTTCAATCTCTATCTTTAAAATTAGGAAATGGCAGAAAATGCTTCAACCGTCTTCAATGTTCACGTGCCGGAGTTTGTGGATGCTATTTGGGTTGCTTTGAGGGATCCAACATTGGCTGTCCGGGAGAAGGCTGTTGAGGCATTGCGTGCCTGCCTTCGTGTTATTGAAAAGCGTGAGACACGATGGCGTGTTCAGTGGTATATGCCTACTTCTCTCTCCTCCCTTCTAGTTTTTCAGAAAATTTCATTAACATTTCATCAATATCTAAAAGAATGTATCAGTCACAAATATCTTGATCCAAGGCATCTACTCTTAAATTGGCGGTTCCAACAGGTATTATCGAATGTTTGAGGCTACCCAAGATGGATTGGGGAGAAATGCGCCTGTTCATAGTATACATGGATCTCTTCTCGCAGTCGGGGAGTTGCTAAGGTTTGCTATCAAATTGCATCACATTATTATTTCATTGTAGGAAAGTATTTCACAGTCTCTTGTGCTGTGTTAAGTTGCTGTGATCTGCTGAATGTCTGAGAAACTGGATACTATCTCCCGTGTTGGCTAGAGATTTTGACGTTGTGATTTTTGGACATGCATTTTGCTTGAAAATAATTGTAGTTTTGTAAATGGAAGTCCCTAAAACACACAACTTTTAATTTGTTTGAAGATGAATTTCCAAATTTAGACCAAATCTATGGGTGAATGCTAGCTTAAGATCTCTGGTTATATCGTGAGGACTTAAGTACCTTAAGGCTGACGACATTACATGTGTGTTTTGGTTGAAAATGTCTACCACCTATAATGAGGGAAAGAACTCCCAGATACAAACCATATACCAAAAGATGTCTACTACCTACTTGTTCGTATTAGCAATTGAATCTAGAATGCATTTGTGATCTATAGATTCATTATATCTTTGGGGCTAGCTCTGGGGTTTTCAGTCATTTGTACAAGATATTTCTTTTTTCATTGACTGGTATCTCTTTTATCAGTTTTCGTTAGTTGATGGTGTATATTGACAGCATCCTCTGTTGAGCTTGGATTATGTGGTCAAATTTTTAAAGATATTGTCTTGTTACTTTGTTGCAAATACTATTCATACTTCTATCAATTTCAATATGGTGGGCCGTGGGTATAATGCCCTTCAGAACAGGCGCGAGTTAGTGTTCTTCCTTTCAGTACTATGAAAGGCCGTAAACTTGTCTACCATGACTAGTTCCAAAAGTCTTCATATCAGAAATAAAAAGAAAGAATAAGTTTAAAGAATATAGATCTTCAAAGTAACTGGAGTGTCTTTTCTCTTTAGAGTTTGTGTTACTTCTTAGCTATTGTTACTCTTAATCTTGCAAGATCCTGGGTACAGTAGTTAGCATGAGATATTAGATGTAGGTACTGAGTGGTTGAGTAGGCGATTGGATATACATTTGATTGAAACTTAAAAAATAAGTCTTTGAAGTTGAAGTTGTATTTGGACGTGTATCTCACTTCAAAAAGTTGAAGTTCAATGAGTTGAAAAAAAACATTTCACTGATTTCAAACTTGAAAACTCATCTTTATAAACTAACAAAAAATCATTCCAATGCATAACCAAACGATGTTTTGAGAATACTTTTGGGAAAAGGTAAACTTTTCTAAGTCAAAAAGATTCTAGGATAGTTGTTGGTTTGTGACGGAGCAGTTTGCCTGTCTCTGAGGTGCTAGTGGGGTGAAGGGAATGTTCATAGTGATGGATGGCTGCATGAAGAGGGTGGTGATCGAGGTACCTCTGCTAGCTATTGGAAGACAGTTTTTCTTTGCTGTATTGCCATGTATGTAGTTATGCTAAATGTTCCATGACTACGTTAGGTTCACACGTTTATGTGTTTTTTGTTTGTCTCCTTCACAAAGAATAATGTAATATGCTCATATCACATGCCATGGGAATTGGATCCACTATTATCTCTGCTTGTGATATGATAAGAGCTATCATCAAAATGTGTAGGAACACAGGGGAGTTCATGATGTCAAGATACAGGGAGGTTGCTGAAATTGTTCTAAGATACCTGGAGCACCGAGATCGCCTAGTTCGCCTCAGCATAACTTCTTTACTTCCTCGAATTGCCCATTTCCTGCGTGATCGATTTGTGACTAACTATTTAACGGTTTGTGACTTTCAACTTCATTTTAGTGATTTAATCTGCTTTTACTAACTGGAAAATCAAGATGAATGAGATTTTCATCTTCCATGGTGACTACGGTAACCTCAAGTTTGTTGATTTTACTTCTACAGATATGCATGAATCATATACTTCATGTCCTCAAAATACCTGCAGAACGTGCCAGTGGGTTCATTGCTCTGGGGGAGATGGCAGGTGCTCTGGATGGTGAACTCATCAACTATTTGCCGACAATAACCTCTCACTTGCGTGATGCGGTATGTTATATATGTCATTGCAGATGTACTGTTTTTTGTTGTTGATAAAGGTAATATTGTATTCCTCAGCATTAAGGCTATGCTAGCAACCTGCAAAAGATGTGCCCAAAAATTAAACAAGGAAGAGTAAAAACAGAAGGAGGAAAAGCTAAATACTCACAAAAGTTAAATACTCACAAAAGCACTTATAAAATCTACTCACCGTTCATCTACTACTACACCTTCTTTACACCAAAAGTATAATGTATTGAAACAGTTGTCTTTGACTGTCTGAACAGGATTGGTAATATCCCAAAATGTCCATTGTGTCTTTTCCCAAATTAACCACCATATAAATGATGGTATTATCATCCAATTTATCTAGTCTTTCTTTTACCCTAGAAGGAATGGGGAACACAGACATTACATAAGTTGGTAAAGAATCCAGGACCGATTTGATTAGAGTAATCCTGCCAGGCTGCCACGAAGATATATGTTCTGAGCTTTCCAATTGTCTAGTTTCCTCTATGTTTTTTCCACAATCCCTTCCCAAATTTCCAACTCTCTATGACTATTACTCAGTGGCATGCCTAGATAAGTAGTTAGGAAATTCTCAATTCTGCACCCTAGAATGTTAGCTAAACTCTATGTTTGTGGTACTTCCTTTACTGGGAAAATACTACTCTTCCACCCGTTGATAGCTAGACCAGAAAAAACCTAAAAGACTACTAACACCACTCTGATGTAGCTAAGTTTTCCTGCTTAGCCTCACAGAACATAACAGTATCATCTGCATACAACAAGTGACGTATCTGTATGCCTCCCTTGAGTGATTACCTATTCTGAAACCTCTGACCCAATTGTTCTGATTAACCAGCCGTGTCAATTTTTAGAGTCCCTATATATTTTATACTTTTGCTAACCAAGCCTAGATGTAGCTTGTAATTTTAGCCTTCATGTTTTTTCCATTGGAATCAATACAAATGTTACCTTATAAAGAAAAGGTTATAGATACCTTTCCAAGTGTTTCGAGTCCAACTTCTGACATCGTTGCAAGTGTCGATCTCGTCGCATCCCGGAAAGCTGCCTACCAGGCTTCTTCTCAGAGGATCTCTGTCACGATAACTTCTTTTGCTGCTCAATCTGTTTTGTTAGGATGTTCAAGTGCTGCCCATTTGTTCTTGTGTATCACATCTTTGTAACTCCCCTCGCCTCTTTCTCCCCAGTAACACTCATCATTATTTGTTGTAATTGATTTTTTTTTCTCCAGTTGCTTATTAATAAAATTTTCAATTTTCTTAATTAGTCTCTCCCAAGCTTCATTAAATGCCTTTTCTGGAAGAATGATGACCAATTTGTTTTCTTCAGTAACTGCAAAGATTGAAATAAATATTGCATATTTATTTTGATGACTATAAATATTGCATATTTATTTCGATCATTGCAGTTGCTGAAGAATCCAAATCGGTCATCATTCTTCCAGAAAACGCAATATTAATTGAACTTTAAAGAGCAATAAATGTATGTGGACGTATTTGATGCCTCCTTTAATCTTCCGCACAACCACACCAGAGCTTCTCTGCTTAAGGTCATCCTTCTCATATAAGACTGACACTCTCTACCCATTAATACCAGATTCCAGATGTTGATTTGGTTTCTGTTAGGTCATAGGATTTTCCCCCATAATCTGAAATAGATTCTATTCTCCTTCCGGCAAGATATATAAGAGGAAAATTTACAGGATAAGAAGAAAAGGTGATTCCGATGAAGTGAGTTTTGCCGGAATTGGAGTAGGGTACAAGAAGGTAAGAAAGTAAACCGATGTATGGAGTCTCCAGAGTTCTTTGATATTTGAATTTGGGATGTTATTTTTGTATCCTCAGATTCTACTATACGATCAGAAGTAAGGTCTCATTATTTGCACTTAATCTTAATCATTAAGATCTCATGAAGTCTTTTGTTTTCAAGGCCTGAATCTTAATCATTAAGTACATTTGTTTTTCTTATTTTACAACCACTTAATGGGTCTGAATGATTAAGATGACAGACTCCATCTACTTTCACCCACCACCCACAGCTATCATTTCAACCTAACTACCATCATCATTCACCGCCGTTAGCTATCGATATCAGTCCACTTCTAATTATCAGTCGCCACCTCCATCCAGGTTAACTACTACTACCAACGGCTATACCATATGATACTACCCACAAACCACCATTATCAGTCAACACTATCCAAATTGACACACACAATCACCATCGAATCATTACCACCATCAATTGCCATATACAAATTTTAAAATATTTTATTGATATAATATTAGATCAATTTAGTATTTTATATGAATTTTGTATTAATTATTTTTTGTACATTCAAATGTTGAAAAAAAACTGTCTTAACAATTTGTTTAACATTCTGATATTAATGTAACATCTTAATAATTAGATGTGTATTCAGATTTAGATCTCAAAATCTTAATATACATCTTAATATCTGAATGTGCGTACAATTTTTTTTTGTTTAAAAAAAGTAATAATTTGTACGTGCATTCAGATGTCTTAATGAAGCAAATGAGATATGATAGAATCATAGGTTTAAGTGGATGACTTAAGCGGTCCGCTTGTAAGGCAAAGCTTCCATTCCTCCAGACTTCTTGATCTTGCAGATGTACTTGCGGTACTGTTTCCAGTTCTTTTATTGGGAAGTTAATTTTTCTGTGTTGATTATATAAAAAGAAGTTATAAATAACTGAAAGGTTCTCTTTGAGTTGGAGCAGAATTTTCATGAACTGGTCCTTGTGTGGTGTTGCTCAAGGGTAACATATGTATTTTCTGTTTTGCAGCATTCCACATTTGTGTTGTAGGTTCTTTCTGTAACATGTATATGCGTAAAGCAATAACCCTGACAGGTGAAATGTGTTCCTCTCAGATCGCTCCCCGTAGAGGCAGACCCTCACTTGAGGCTCTAGCATGTGTTGGAAATATTGCTAAAGCAATGGGACCAACCATGGAGCCTCATGTTCGTGGTCTCTTGGATCCTATGTTTTCTGCTGGGCTTTCCGTAACACTGGTGGATTCGTTGGAGTTACTAACTGAAAGGTTCTCCTTGAGTTTGACTAGAACTTTCATGGACTGGTTCTTTTGTGTGGTGTTGCTCAAGTGTAACATGTGTATTTTCTGTCTCAGCATTCCACCTTTGTTGCCGACAATTCAGAATCGGCTGCTTGAATGTATATCAGCAATCCTTTCAAGATCTCATCATGCAATGTCAAGACAATCAGCTGCTTTGACTCGAGGGCATCTTGCTACAGTTACCCCTCAAGTACCAGAACTGAGTGGTTCTGCGTTAGTTCAACTTGCTTTGCAAACTCTTGCTCGTTTTAATTTCGAGGTTTGTCGTCTATATTTTTGTGCACTTTATTTCGTTTCTTGACAGTTCAGTTTGATAGTGCATTTGGGGTTACAGGGCCATGATCTTCTTGAGTTTGCAAGGGAGTCTGTTGTTGTATATTTAGAAGATGAGGATGGAGGTACACGGAAGGATGCTGCGCTGTGTTGCTGCAAATTAATAGCAAATTCTTTTTTGGCGATGTCTTCTACCCAGTTTAGTCCTAGCAGAATCAATCGCGCTAGTGGAAAGCGACGTCGACTTGTTGAAGAGGTTTGCTTCTGAAAAGTGTCTCTTGGTATTATATATTTCACTGGTTTATCATTAGTAATTATCTGATTACTCAAATATGTGCCTGTAAAAAGCACCCTTGTCCTAATATTGTATAAGGATTATAATTCAGTTTTAGCCTTTTAGGAGTGGCTCAGTAATACAGTTTCTATATTAATCTCTCAGATGGTTTATCCTCTTGAAGAGGTTGCAGGTATCCCTGTTTTTTTTTTCACCGACACACCAAGAAAATATTTTGTTGGTGGTTTGGTGCATTGATTTTTGGATGCATGCTATTGAGATTAAGCTTTTAGTTGTTGGACTGGGTCCCAAGTTTAGCATATGTTGCTTACTCTTGTCATCCCACAAATTTTCCTACTTTCTTTTCATTGGTCAACCAAGTCCCAAGTTTTTGAAGTTACCAGTTTCAAAAAAAAGTCCCAAGTTTGCACATGTTAAATACTTCCTCCATTCCGAAAAATATCCTGAATTGTTTTAATTGGTCAGTAGTATTTCTACAGTATGTTGTAAACCATTTTATTACTCCTTTGTCTCTTTCTTGAGCCCATTACTGGATCAAGCATTTTCCAGTGTCATATGTTTATATTCTTTTTCATAATTTGTAACATATTTCTGTTACCTTCTCGAAGACCAAAGTTTTTTTTGGGTGACATGTGATTTCAATTTACATTACACTCTTTACTTTGTCACAATAGGATTACAATGTGGTGGCAAGGGGAATTGACAGTAAACTGTCGGTACTCCTTTCTTTTTTTGCACTTTCTTACTGAACTGGTCTAGTGATTTAAAAAGGATCTTCAACGGTTGGCTTTTCAGGAAAAAAAGAAGAAAAACTAGATAGCTTTGTGCATCAAATGCCTAGGCTTAGTTCAATAGATCAAATTGAGACCTTTTGAGACTAGTATAATCTCCAAAAGTCCTCTATATCTATATTTCGATTCTAAGTAGTTGACCGTGAAGTCTGAGATATGTGGGCATGTGCTTTGTGGTGGAGTCTCTCAAGTTCCTTCATTGTACCATATTATTTCTCTCTTTATGATGTATTTTTGTAGCGTAACTTATTAGTTCGCTGTACGTGTTTTTGGTCTCATATTTAATGTGGCCAACAGTGTGGTGATGAAACTAAAAATTTCCATTACTATTGGTATGGCCAAAACTTCTATTATCAACTGGCTATTGAGGTCATCTCACTAGGTAATCTTATATCCTTAGTGATTAAAAATCTTGTCGCAGAAATAAATATCCAGAAAACTGTCATCAAAACTTAGCAGCTTCTCATGCTAAGGTGCCTTTTACACTTGGTTGATAAGTACTTCTCGACATTATGAATATGAAGGTTTTTGTTTCTGGGTTTTACATGGTGAGTTATTATTCCTTTTTAACTGAATTACTTTTCTACAGATTGTGCAAAAGCTTCTCATTGCCGCTGTTGCTGATGCTGATGTTACTGTTCGGCATTCTATATTTTCCTCTCTTTATGCGGATGGAGGATTCGACGAGTTTCTGGCTCAGGCTGATAGTTTGACAGCTATATTTGCCACTTTAAATGATGAGGTACTTAATTCATGTGCTTTTGTAGTTGCTCATGAGTCATGACAATCTCTTCAATGTGTTGTAAATGTCTACTTAGATGACGCTAGTGTTATATGTCTCAGTACTTGGATAAAACAATCTAGATCCTTGTTCAGTTCCCAAAATAGAAAAAAAGATTAAAACGCCATAGTGGAGAGGAAGTTCACTTTCTCATGGTCATTTAATTTATTTATTTGGAGAAAGCAAGGGGAGTAACATCCATGGTCTTAAGTACTTATGGATAAACTAGTAGGCGGTCTTATAAACTCAGCCATTCATTTTGCAACCGTTGTTAATATTGCAAGCTTTCTCAGTCAAAATCTTTCATGTTCTTTTTCCAGAAGAATCCTATATGTTTGCTCTCTTCTTTCTTTTGAACTTTATGTAGTTGAATAGGAAGTATTCTAGTGGTGTACTTTCCTTTAGACATTTTTTGTTAGAAGATGGAAGATGGATTTTATATAGGAAACATATAAAATGCATATTTTTGCTACTTGAGTTAAGTGTATATTTTTTTTTGGTTCCTTGGGTTTTAGCAATGAGAAGAATGTCAGCAGAATCGACTGAATGAGCTAATTGAAGGCGTTGTTTGGAAGTCATTGTAGAAGTGCGGACTATAGAGCAACTAAAGTCCTTGTTTGAATTAGATCTTCGTTTAGATATCTGAATTGCTTGCATCCTCATCTGGTCTCATTTTACATTCTTTTCTAAGAAAGAACTAAACTTGTTGTGCATATATTCTAACACTTATAATCTCTAGAGTGCTTCTTGACTCCCTTGTTAGTTTTGTCTATTAAATCGTCATTTTTGTAGGCATGGTAAAAAATTGGTATTATTACCTTTACTTAAATATTGTGTGACAAACATCTTAGGGAGGAGAGTATAAAGTGAGAGAGAGCAACAGTGATTCTCCTTATCTTTACAGAGGATCTGGCACAATTTGTAAAGAACCATATTATTGTGCAGGTTCTCTACTTTTTGTTGTTATACTTATTGTATACGGGAGATTTCCTATATTTAATGAAATTACTTTACTTCATATAAAAAGAAAAAGGAATAAGGAGAGTGAGATGAGAGCAAACAACCCTAAATCTTGAGCCCTATATTGTTCCTTTTTGAAAAAAAGAAAAACGGAGAGAGTAAAATAACATAATTTTAACTGGTGGAGATGAAAGGTTTCCATTTAACCAGAAGGCATCGATTAATTAAATTTTCATAAATGGGCATTGTGTATGTGCGAATTTCTAGGAGTAATTTTGCACCCAAAGGTGTGGCTAAGCGGTCAATAAAGTAGGTGAAAACCTTGGATATCATGGACTTGTGAGACAAAAAATGCTACTAGGTGATTTTTTCCCTTCTGCCCCTAAGGCTTGGTGGTCAGAGTTATCCAGAACTTGTGTTGATGGGAGGTATCTGGGACCTGTAACCTGGTGGAATGTTCGAGGTGCGAGCAAGCTGGCCAAAACACCTCAAGGAGTAGTTTTTGGCTAAGAAGTATAAACATAGCAGGAAAATATTCTAATAGCCTAACTTCTAAAACTGCGAAAAAGTCTAGCCTGTTTATTTTTTGAATATCTGATTCTTTTTTAATTGTTGATGCAGCAAAATGCGTACTTTTATGTGTTTCTATTAGGTGTTAGAACATGTAATGCCTTGTCTCCTTCTCCTTAAACCATGCGCCCTTACTATGCTTATGTTTTTTGTTTATATTCCAGGATTTTGAAGTTCGTGAGTATGCAATTTCACTAGCTGGCAGATTATCTGAAAAGAATCCAGCATATGTTCTACCAGCACTTCGTCGCCATCTTATTCAGCTGTTAACTTACTTAGAACAAAGGTTTTCATATGGTCTTTGATAGTGGAAAGAGTGTACTTCCTTTTTGGTCTGCTTGAAGGTTGTTATGTTTACATATCTTACCCTGTTCGCAGTGCAGACAATAAGTGTAAAGAAGAGAGTGCAAAGTTATTGGGTTGCTTGATTCGCAATTGTGAACGCTTAGTTCTTCCATACGTTTCTCCTATACACAAGGTCCAGAATTTATACTTATAAGTGCTGTACCATTTTTCTTACCTTTTGCTTTTGTTAATACCATTTATTTCAGGCACTTGTTGCGAAACTCTGTGAGGGCACAGGGGTCAATGCAAATAGTGGCATTATTAGTGGAGTCCTAGTGACTGTTGGAGATCTCGCAAGAGTGGTATGTAGCCTCTTCATAATGATGATCACCCTAATCTCTCATGCAGCACTGTCTAGAGATGCTTAGTGTGTTTCTATTGTACTCTTTCTTCCCCTGGCTCCTTACAAATTTAATACTGTAAAATGCTCTTTTAAATGACACTGTAAATGAAGTTATCGTAGAAAAAGAGGATTAGTTCTCCTCTGACAGGGATGCGAACAGGTTAGGCGCAATACCAGAATTGATTTTGTAAATAAATTAACTTCAACTCTTTGATAGGCGTGTTTCCTGTTGGGGCAGATGTCCAGATTTTATCATCACATGGTAGTGATATAATTCAGGAATTCCTTTAGATATATCTTTTCTCAATTTGGGCTTATTTATCATAATCTTTTCTTATATAATCCCAATCACTGTCAGCTAATATTTACATCTAATTGCATTTAACTTTGTTGGTATTTGATCTTTTTTTAATTGAGTCTGTTAATTATATTGTATTTGTTTCAGCTAGCTAGTTGTTCTAGTTGGTGTGCAGAGATAACTATTTTAGTTATTAAATAGTTTCATTTGTTATTGTTATCTGACTCGATTATTAGTGAAAGCTTCCTATTTTAAGGTGCTTAACAATTTTTTCATAAAATAGATGGCCTTACAGTTTTCAATTGGAAAAAACTGCTTCACAGTTCTTTTTCAGTTCTTGTATGGGTTAAGCTTAAACTTTGTCTCAAAAGACACGATATGATACTCTGTTTTTTAACTCACCTTTATGTCTCCTTTTATTTTCTCAGCCTCGCTCACTTAGTAAAGAGTTCTAGGAACTGACTAATGCTGGATTAAGCCTGTTGTGGATAGTCTGTTCCCAATTTTCAGAATTTTCCTTTCTGTGACCTCCTTGTCGCATTAGAGCTACTTGTACCCCAAATTGTCCCATTTTCAATTGAAAAATCAGCAAGGGGCTTAAGTCAACTTGCACCTGAATCTATCGGTAACTCTGGTGGAATTAATGCCTGTAAATGATAATACCCTCCGTCCCTGTTTGTTTGGCACTTTCTTTTTGACCTCCTTGAAAGATCGGAAGTTCTATTTTAAAAACTAGCTAATTTCTACACCTCCATTTTTTCTATGACCTGGCATGTATGTCCCACTACATTAAAAAAATGTGTTGTGATGGGACTATCTGTACTAAATAAAAAAGGAAATTATTTGGTCTACCAAAAACTTTTGGCATTAAAGCACAACTATCTTATGTGTCAAACTATACCCGCTTCTTTTTTGAACCGTGTGTGTCAGCATTCATTCAAACTGTGCCAAACAAATTGAGACAAATATAGTGTTTGTTGATCTTTATAGTTTGGTCTTCCCCTGTGATCTTTCATCTGCATCTTGGTGTCTTTTGTATGCCCTCTGTTTTTGTTATAGTCAAGAATTGTGTTGCAGCTTGAATAATATCAATGGAAGCTCACGTCACTCTAAATCCTTGCAGCTCTCTGTATCAGATATTTTGATTTTGCATTATAAGATCTAAAGATGATCAGCTGTTGTCTTTATGCATCTAGATAGTTCTTGTGGATAGTTGAGAATCACGATTCTCGTTTTTGTCTCTCTTATACTTTCGTCAGGGCGGCTTTGCCATGCGACAGTATATTTCAGAACTTATGCCATTAATTGTTGAAGCTCTACTGGATGGGGCTGCTGTTACCAAACGTGAAGTGGCTGTCTCAACACTTGGTCAAGTTGTACAGAGTACAGGGTGAGTGGTTTGTTCAACCTTTGATTTCATCATTCCTTTGCAATCAGTCATTTTCTTACTATTTGTTTTGGTTCATAGACAATCTACGATTGGGGATTATTTCTAATATTGTTTTGTTTGTGCGGCATATTTACTTTTTCTTTCCTTTGGACTGTGGTGTGCTATCTGTATTTTCAAATTTATCATTTTTGTTGGTATTCTTCACCACACTATTCATGGCTCCGGTGCATTAATTTAGTTTTAATTTATTCAAAATCTTGTTTGACAAATTTACTGTTTGTAATGTTCGTAGATATGTCATTACTCCATACAATGAGTATCCTCAGTTGCTTGGTTTGCTCTTGAAACTGCTCAATGGTGAACTTGCTTGGTCAACAAGAAGAGAGGTTTTGAAGGTAACTGTAATCCTGTTGGTCCAATATATACGTTTTCTTTGGATTAGTCAGTACTTAAGTTCATTGAGGATGAATTTTGCAGGTTCTCGGCATCATGGGTGCTTTAGATCCCCATGTGCACAAGCGTAATCAGCAAAGCTTACCTGGATCCCATGGTGAAGTTACACGGGTGACTGGTGATCCTGGTCAACATATAAGATCAATGGATGAATTGCCTACGGATCTCTGGCCATCCTTTGCAACATCTGAGGATTATTATTCCACTGTGAGACTGAAACCTTCAACTTATTGTTTCCTTTTATGGATTTCCTAACTGGCATCTACTGCTGCAGGTTGCTATCAACTCACTCATGCGGATTCTCAGGGATCCATCTCTGTCAAGTTACCACCAGAAAGTGGTTGGATCTCTTATGTTTATTTTCAAGGTCTGGAGACTCAGTTGGGCACCTCATTTCTCATCGTTTTATAACTGTTTCTTAAGCAGAATTCCGTTATTATTATCCTGCTTTGCTTGTTTCTTCTTTTGACACTGGTAGTCCTGGGACACTTATTTGTTTTTGTCTTCTGACTTTTGCATGTATAGTCAATGGGCCTCGGGTGTGTCCCTTATTTGCCTAAGGTTAGTCCACTATCTCACCTCACGAGGATATATACGTGAATTGTTGCTCGCCTTCCATTGTATAGCTTACTTTATCAATTTGGCTGGATGTTTATGTTTGAAAATGTGAGTTCATCCTTCCCCTGGGGTTTCATCAAATGTGGTTCTTTAGCATGTCACAAAACAGTTCACCTGGCTGTCCACGCCCGGCAAACCCTCTCATTTGCACCCTTTTTACAGAGCAAAGGTGAAAGAGAAAAAGAACCTGAATAAATATATGTCAGATCTTACTTTTTAACTTATAAAAGTAGGGGACAACCAGCTAATGACACGGGGAAGTTGAAAACTTAAGTAGAACATAGTGAATTTTATTGCTTGTAATTGGTATAACCTTCTTTTCCCAAACATTAGTTGTGGATGATTATGTCAGAGATGCTAATTTTATGATTGTACCTTTTATTTTTCTGTAGGTTTTGCCTGATCTCTTTCACATTGTACGCATATGTGAGGATGGTCTAAAGGAATTTATAACATGGAAACTTGGAACCTTGGTATCTATTGCACGACAGGTAATATTTCGTTTTAATTATATTGTCTGTCTTGTTGTTCATTTGGATTTTTTATTTTCTTAAGGTCTGGTAAATGATTTTTTTGTTTGTAGCACATCCGTAAATATCTGCCAGAGTTGCTCTCTCTGATATCAGAATTATGGTCATCGTTCAGCCTGCCTGCTGCGAACAGACCTGTCCACATTGCTCCTGTAAGAACAGTAGTAGTTTCAGTTGGTATTAATATACTGCACAGATATTTGGTGTATGGCATTATAATCAGATTCTTTGGTTAATCTTACTGGTCGTTTTCTTTTGTTGTTTTAGATTCTACATCTCGTTGAGCAACTTTGCTTGGCACTCAACGATGAATTCAGAAAGTATCTTCCTGATATACTTCCCTGTTGTATTCAAGTTCTTACTGATGCGGAGAGGTTTAATGACTACACATATGTTATTCCTATTCTCCACACCCTTGAAGTTTTTGGTGGTTAGTCTTCCTTGGTTGTTTCTGGTTCATGCCTTGGTTAGTATCACTTTGATGTTGATGGTAGTTGTCTTACCTTAATGTGCAGGGACATTAGATGAGCATATGCATCTTCTTTTTCCTGCACTTATTCGGTTGTTTAAAGTGGATGCTTCAGTAGAAGTAAGACGTGGTGCAATCAAAACTCTTACAAGATTGATACCTTGTGTGCAGGTTGGTGTAACGGGACTAAGGGAGTTCTTCTAAGTTTCATTGTTTCCATTTGATTGCCTGTTTTCCTAATTCCTTTTCCTTTTCTCTTCATTTCCATTTTGCAGGTTACCGGACACATATCTTCGCTTGTGCATCACTTGAAGCTTGTCTTGGACGGGTTTGATTTTTCTCCCTCACATTAATCACTGATAATATATGAAACTTATTTTTTCGAATCAATAGATAACAAATGAAATGACAAAGATCTACTGTGTGTGGGTTTTGATGTTGACTCTAGTGAGTACACTCTCAGATATCAAATTCCCACACATATGTATCTACACTCACATACTTATATAGAAATGAACCTTAACTTTGATTTATTACTTTGGAGTGTACACTAATTGCAGCTTCTGATTCCTTTTACTGAAGGTCATCCAGTAATTCAACACAAATGGCTGAAAATTGTGAAGCAAACATTAAAATTTAAATCATTTTATTAGTGTTCCATTTTCAGTCAATATTGCAAGAATTTTTCTTATGTCTGTCTAAATTTCATTTTGAATGCAACTCCTTTCCTTATGTCATGAACAATTGCCAGCTGCTGTTTTCCAAAACTCAGTTGATTTTAATTTATCGTTTTTGACCTTATCCGTTTGTTATAATTCTAAAGAAGACTGAATTGTGAGTTTGTACTTGATAAAAGCTTTGTACTACGTGATTTCTTCAATACTTTCTTCAAGTTTGTGTTGATAAATTGTGGGTGCTCCCTTCCATTCACAGAAACAAAGAAGAGCTCAGGAAAGATGCTATTGATGCACTTTGTTGCCTAGCTCATGCTCTTGGAGAGGACTTCACCATTTTTATTCCTTCTATTCATAAGCTTATGGTTAAACATAGGCTGCAGGTCTGCATTGATTTTTGGGGTTCTCCCTGTCACTACTATAACATTATAAAGGCTTAAAGTTATACTGCTGGGGAATTTGTTCTTGATACGATAATATTTCATATACAGCACAAGGAATTTGAAGAGATCCAGGGACGAGTGGAAAAACGCGAACCACTGATTTTTGGGAGCTCCACAGCTCAGAGATTAAATCGGCGGCTGCCGGTTGAGGTCATCAGTGATCCTTTAAGTGATGGAGAGAGTGACCTCTATGAGGTTGGGACCGACATGCAGAAGCAGCTCAGAAACCATCAGGTAATTTTTTAGTCTTCTTTTGTTTGTGATACACTGGGACTTAAAATTGTTGTACTTGATGGTAGGGATGAAATCCTTTCTGACTACCTTCAGACTTTTAGCACTCTCATAAGTCATAACTATAATGGCACCTTCACCCAAAACGAAAGAAATACCCCCCCCCCCAATACACACACACCAAAAAAAAAAGAAGAAGAGGGGAACTCCTACTTATTTGCTAGTTATTTATAGCTCTTTGCCATAAGTAGCAGATTAGTTACCTCTTTGATTCTTTGATATGTTGTTTGGGAAGAAGATTTATATTCCCTCTTGTCTATCCAATTTTGAAGGGGCTGAAAATGCTGACATGAAGGGTTATGAAACTCATTTACTTGTTGGAATAAAGTTACTT
Source organism: Solanum lycopersicoides (assembly GCA_022817965.1). NCBI lineage: Eukaryota > Viridiplantae > Streptophyta > Magnoliopsida > Solanales > Solanaceae > Solanum > Solanum lycopersicoides. The sequence goes on from CM040618.1 coordinate 128,120,485, forward strand.
CCCCTTATCTTTTCCTTACTAACATGGGGTATAATTGCTATTCTTATTTAGCAGAAGAAACTAAAAGGGTTTGGGGATATATCGATGATCCCCAAAAAAGAAAAGAAAATAGAAATAACTCTTTATGTTTGGCTGAAATGGTCTATGCCATATAATGTCAGAGATGTTTATGAATCATGGTGTTCTTGGAAAGTTGATAAAGCCATGGAGAACATCTGGATATGATGCCTGCTTGTATTTTTTGTGTATTTCGTCTGAAAGGAGTCACATATGTTTTGATGGTATCTGAAATTCTAGAAGTTCCTTAAAAGCTAGATGTTTGGTTAACATCTTCTTGATTCATTTTAATGATATTTCACTTATTTTTCATAAAACAAGAAAAACAAAAGGGATTCCTTAGGTATCCCATCAGATGGGGGCTTCAATGGGGCCAAAATCTCTCGCTCTTCATTGCACCTTTCTTTTTAAAACCAAGAAATAGAATTTTAAATATGAAGGTCGGCGTGTACTTTGAGTTGTAGCAGGAATTATTGAATTTCTGTTTCTATTTCTCCTTCTTTTATTTGAATAATTTTTCTGTTACTTTTCTTCAAATTTTGACGATGTTGAATTGGGACTTCGGACTCTAAAATACATTTATGTAGGTCAATGATGGCAGATTGCGTACCGCTGGTGAGGCTTCTCAACGGAGTACTAAAGAGGATTGGGCAGAGTGGATGAGGCATTTCAGCATTGAACTTTTGAAAGAATCACCTAGTCCAGCATTAAGAACATGTGCAAGACTGGCTCAACTACAGGTATTAGCCTCTTCAACATCCTCTTCCTCATCAGATACCTTTTATCTCAAAAATAAATAAATAAAAAACCTCTTTTTTACTGTTCTTAAGAAAAAAAACAAAAGCTAAAATACTTTCTAAAAAAGAGGAAGTTCCAGAAATATAGAAGTGCTTCTAGTTGTCTTTCTTTTTTTCTAATGTTGAACTTTTGCAGCCTTTTGTTGGGCGGGAGCTGTTTGCTGCAGGTTTTGTTAGTTGCTGGTCACAACTTAATGAGGCTAGTCAAAGGCAGCTCGTACGGAGTTTAGAAATGGCGTTTTCTTCTCCAAATATCCCACCTGAAATTCTTGCTACACTTCTGAACTTGGTTAGTTTATCACATTCTTCAATTTTGAAGATATTGATCCATTGATGTTCTCACGAAATGACAGTGTTAGTGTGAAATTTGAGTTCAAAATAGAGGCATTTACATGTTTCTTCATATACAGGATTGTAGGAGAACCAACTTATGTATACAAGAAGATTGACTGTCCCCTTACATGTTCAGACTGCTTGAATATAGGATCTCCAGAATAATTACCTTAACAAGATATTCCCTCCGTTTTCCTGTAATTGAGATGTTCCTAGAAAGAGTAGAAGTGCTCAGAGCTTTACAGCACACACATTAAATCATAATGGTAGTAGTTAGATCTCATAGTCTTTGAGTTAGGATGTTGTTTGTTTCAGGTTGGGTGCTGGGGGCAATATACTGTTTAACCATGTTTTTTTTTTTTGGGGGGGGGGGGATTATATGGAATCATCGTCTTGATTGTACTACTGTGGTTTTACCTGATGCATGTGATAAATTCTAGTTGTTTCCTTTTGCGGTGCTTAATGTTGATAGAGGGGTAGCCTAAGCTCTAAAAGTTGTGTTTGTTCCTAGAACTTGATATCGGATCATACTTGTGGGCCTCTTTTAGGGTTTTATAGGTTGAAAGTTTGTTGATTGGTATCCGAGAGGAAATCTACTTGCAATTAAGGTTCATACTTTTTTTTAAAATGCTGTAAAGGTCCGTGGAGGTTGTTTGGGCGAAGAGAGCGCTTGGTACAAAATACAGCTGCTATTGACATATTTTTTGGTTTATGACATTAGTTCCTCTAGGACAAGTATGAAGCTGTGTTTTGGGCATTTCAACATTTGAAAGGGATTGTGGGAATAACTGATGTTCTAGTGAAGTGACTCAAGAGTGAATACTAACGGCTAAGGAGAGCTGCTACCATTCTAAAAAGGAGTTGAGACTAAGGAGAACAGATAGACCAAGGATGGTATTAACTAGCAATAAAGTGATCATCCTATAAAGGATGATATCAAGTGGATGATTAGTATGGGTGTAGTCAAATTAGAGGGAACCAACTGATTCTGGTTTTCTTTCTTATCAAAACTCTCATATTCTTTACTTGGGTGATTGCCAATGTTTTTTGGAAATGACTGCTCAATAGATGGAGGAGTTGCATAAATCTGTCCTCTGTAAAGCTGCAGGGCTAAGTTTTTTATCAGTAAAGCTGCAGTACTATAATTTTTATTTTACTTTGGCTAATTTACTTTCCAGGCGGAGTTTATGGAACATGATGAGAGACCCCTTCCTATAGATATCCGTCTGCTGGGTGCTCTAGCGGAGAAGGTGGGTTTATTCACACATTGTGCAGTTGATCGATATATACCGTCTGCTGTTATTAGTTAAGTAGTATCCATAATGAGCTCTTCCTCTCAGTGTCGAGCATTTGCGAAGGCCCTACACTACAAGGAAATGGAATTTGAAGGTGCACTTTCAAATAGGAGGGATGCAAATCCTGTTGCTGTAGTTGAAGCTCTAATCCATATAAATAATCAATTACATCAATATGAGGTCGTGATTTCTTAGTTGTTTGTCGCAGCTTACATATGTTTCATACTGACTTCTTGGTGATTAAACTTAATCATGCTTGACATCTTCAGGCAGCTGTTGGAATATTAACATATGCTCAGCAGCATTTGGGGGTTCAGTTGAAAGAGTCATGGTACTGTTGATTGTTACCTTCTGTTGTACTGTTTTAATGGCAGCTCATTCTTTAGTTAGTTACTATAGGCTGCACAAGCTTTAACGGGAAATGGTGGTCTCAAATGTATCTTCTCCTTCACTGATGTCATTGCTATTTGTTGTTTTTTAAGGTATGAGAAGTTGCAACGCTGGGACGATGCTCTTAAAGCTTACACTGCCAAGGCGTCACAAGCTTCGAGTCCACATCTTTGTTTGGATGCTACTCTAGGTTTGTATTATTGGAACAGTTACTGCATAATCTGGTCTATGAATTCTACTTGCAGAACTACTGAAGATATCCTAGTGATAGATCATATGCTAGATCGGAGTGTTCCTTCAAAGAGTAGTGACCTTCACTTTTGAGTTTCATTATCTGAAAAAAGGAGTAAAGGAAATTGATTGACCCCTCTAACTACCTGATGTGATACTTTAACGGTTCCAAGTGGTAATTGAATTCATTCTTTCAGTGAAATTTGTTTGGTCACTTGTTCTTAAATTGCTTAGTGGCTTAAATAAGTGCTAGTTGACCTGTGGAATTGGGTTGTGTTATGCATCTGGTTCATGTTGAAAAAGTGAATTTTATTCGTCTTGTATGCTCTTTATTCTGATGCTGACGATCTGTATCCTTCTCTGTGTTTCCTTAAGGACGTATGCGATGCCTTGCTGCTCTAGCTCGGTGGGAGGAGCTTAACAATCTTTGTAAGGAATACTGGACGCCAGCTGAGCCAGCAGCTCGACTGGAAATGGCACCAATGGTTTGTCAACTATATGTAATATCTGATAGCTTTTGTTATTTGGATAATCATAGCGAATGCATGTTTTGGACTATTTTAGGCTGCTAATGCTGCCTGGAACATGGGTGAGTGGGATCAGATGGCAGAATATGTTTCTCGGCTTGATGATGGTGATGAAACCAAACTCCGAGTCTTGGGAAATACTGCTTCCAGCGGTGATGGAAGTAGTAATGGCACCTTTTTTAGGGCCGTTCTTCTAGTTCGTCGAGGGAAGGTAGTCCGTCCATTTTTCACTCGTTCATTTGTTTTGATGTTGTGACGTGCTCTGCTCTAGTGTAATCTTTGTACTTGCACCCCTTCTTCCATCAGTACGACGAAGCACGTGAATATGTTGAAAGAGCAAGGAAATGTTTGGCAACTGAGCTTGCTGCACTGGTTTGTTTCTTAATCTCATTATTTTGTCATCTCCTCCCTTTTTATACTCATTTGATGACTTATACAGGATTTTATAGCACAATTCTTTGTTAATCTAGGTTCTTGAGAGCTATGAACGTGCTTACAGCAACATGGTTCGCGTTCAACAGCTTTCTGAATTAGAAGAGGTGATATATGTTTTTAACCTTTTCTATCAAGTGATTCCTAATTGTTGTGATTTTAAATGATCTGAGAATCTATTTTCATTTTATTCTAATTAGGTCATTGAATACTGTACTCTTCCTCCTATGGGAAACCCTGTTGCTGAAGGAAGAAGAGCCCTTGTTCGCAATATGTGGAATGAGCGCATAAAGGGTGCAAAAAGAAATGTCGAGGTAAATTTCAGAACTTCCTTCAGTGAGTGAGTTGCATATTGGTTGTCCAATCATGACTTTTTTTTTTTTTTTTTACAAAGATAATGTTAAATGACTTTTTGATATTTTCAATCCGGAAATGCTTACATGAGAGCTTGGGTGACTAGTTATGGCCTTTGTATTTATTCTCAAACTCATGGTGTCCTACAAAAACTGTCTGTCTGGTCTTTTTCCTGTCTTATGTGATTCCATGCTCTCTCTCTCTCTCTCTCTCTCTTTCTCTCTGAGTTATAAGTTCTTATTCCTTTGGCAGATCATTTTTCTGAGCATTCTGCCTCTGTTATCTGTAACATATTCTTATTTTTTGCAGGTCTGGCAAGTACTTTTAGCTGTGAGGGCACTTGTATTGCCTCCTACAGAAGATATAGAAACATGGATCAAGTTTGCATCACTCTGCCGGAAAAATGGCAGAATTAGCCAAGCTAGATCTACGTTGATTAAACTCTTACAGGTCAGTAATTTAACCTGGGTTGTGGATAAAAGCATGTGTTGCCTTGTGTTATATCTTTTTTTGTATAGATCTACTTGTGAGACTGCATGTTTATGACTCCTTTTTATCCTACAGTTCGATCCTGAAACGACTCCTGCAACTGTGCGGTATCACGGCCCCCCTCAGGTGATGCTAGCATACTTAAAGTACCAATGGTCACTTGGCGAGGATCATAAGCGAAAGGAAGCCTTTGCTAGGTTGCAGGTATTGCACTTATAAAATTACGATCACATTACGTATCACAAGAAGTAAATATCATGTTCATGCTTCTTCACGCGCTGTCATTTAATTTTGATATTGAAGGACCTTGCTATGGACCTCTCGAGAACAGCTACTCTTCAACCAGTAATGCAGAATGCATTAGTTGCTTCTTCTGGTGCGCCACTTGTTGCTCGTATATACCTCAGACTCGGCACATGGAAGTGGGCACTTTCTCCTGGTTTGGATGATGATTCTATACAAGGTAAAATTGTGAAGACACTCCACTTCCCCTCTCAAAAGAAAAGATAGTGAGGCTTTATACTTGATGGTGTGACAGCTTGATGATATCACTTCTAACGACTGTTTCTTGGATCGTATTGACCTTGTCAGAAATCCTTAGTGCATTTAGAAATGCTACTCACTGTGCAACGAAGTGGGGAAAAGCATGGCATACTTGGGCACTTTTCAATACAGCAGTGATGTCTCATTACACTCTAAGAGGTTTTGCAAATATTGCTGCACAGTTTGTTGTTGCTGCCGTAACTGGTTATTTTCACTCTATAGCTTGCGGAGCACATGCTAAGGGTGTTGATGATAGTTTACAGGTTATATCTGAATCTACAGCTAATTTAATTCAGTTGTTTAAAGACTACCTGGTGTGATGTTGAGGTGTCACTGGTTTGTCCTTGTCGCTTAATGTCTTTCTTATTGAGCTTACTGGTTGCTTAGCATTTCGTATCTTGCAGTGACATGGTGTCCCTTTTCTAGCTGGCTTCTTGCTATATTATAAGCTCACGTGTCTTTCAAACATGTTCCACATACTCTACAGAAATATATTTTTCTAACCAATTCATTTGGCATCTGTGCAAGTGTTTGTCAAGATGAAAATATTTGTTTAGCTGATGAAACTCATACTCCTAACTGAATTTATGTATCTGTTGAATTTAATTTTCAGCATTGTCATATTTGCCTGGTTATCCAGCAACCTGTTAGATTCACTAGTGATCACCATTGATTTCCATTATATTATTGATTTACTTTTATTATGGTTATGTTTCTGGGTTTCAGGATATTCTTCGTCTTCTTACTTTGTGGTTCAACCATGGAGCTACTTCTGAGGTCCAAATGGCATTACAGAAAGGATTCACACATGTTAACATCAACACATGGTTGGTTGTTTTACCTCAGATTATAGCACGGATACATTCAAATAACCATGCTGTCAGAGAACTGATACAGTCCTTGTTAGTTCGAATTGGACAGAATCATCCACAGGTTTTTGTTTTTTCTTTTAATAAAAAATAAGAACCATGATTTTGCTATCTAGTCGTCACTGTTTTCACACGACATTCACTTCCTTCTGTACTTTATCCCTCTAAATTTCTCTTTTAACACCTAATTGTGAATGGCTTTTGTTTCTATTTACTGTTATTGGGTTAATTTGTTTGATATCTGACCTCCTTATAAGCCTACATACGGACCATTCTTAAACTGTTAAATAGGCAGACCTGCTATGAAAGATTCATGGCTGAGCTGTCAGTCATTTTCTACAAATCTACAGATTGTCAAGTAGTTAGCATTATCAGTTGAATGAAACATGTGAAGAGTGCCTGGACATTCCGCTGTAATTTTATTTTTTTGAAAATTATGAGCCTGTTCAGTTCATACCGCCAACCCTAATCAGTTTGGGATTGAGGAGGTGGTGTTGTCATTTTAGGCTACTGCAGTTCTATTCTCTTCAAGATAGTCATGTATGTCGTTTCTTAGTCCCCTAGGTAAGTTCATGTAATATGTAGCCAACTACATGTTGACACTATTCATGAAGCTTTATAAGCGTAATCAAGATATATTATAAGTGGAAATGAATCTAAACAGAGGGGATTGCATTCTCTTCCCATAAGGTTTCTATGTGTAATAACCTAGTTGATATAAAATGTCTATGTGGATGTACTAGGACAAACACAATAATGTGCAGTCTTACTATATTGATAGGTGTTTTGTATATCTGTTGTATCTGGGAGAAGTGTTAAAGATGGACATCCACATGCACATGCAAATTAATGAATGCTGGGAGTACATAGTTAACAGAATTTAACCGAAAATAAGTGAAAGCAGAAAGCCTTAGACGGTAATCATACCATTTGTTTTAGGAGCAAAGTATCGTGGCATGTGCTTGTAAGTTATTTTAGTGGTCAGATACTAAAGGACTTTATTTCTTGTTCTGAGCAAGTGAGATTATTGTATGTTTCTTTATGCTTGTGGCTGCCTTTATATACTACTTACTCTTTCAAAATTCTAATATATTGTGGACCTTATCTGCAGGCTCTTATGTATCCACTTCTTGTGGCATGTAAGTCAATTAGTAATTTGCGCAGAGCTGCAGCTCAAGAGGTGGTTGATAAAGTTAGGCAGCATAGTGGCGTACTCGTTGATCAGGTGAAGTGGAACTTGTGTACTCTGATAGTTTGTTAATCTCTTTAAGTTAGCATTCTGATATTGGCTTGATTTTGAAGGCCCAACTTGTCTCAAAGGAGCTTATCAGGGTTGCAATACTTTGGCATGAAATGTGGCATGAGGCATTAGAAGAGGCCAGTCGTCTTTATTTTGGTGAACACAACATTGAGGGCATGCTGAAGGTGTTAGAGCCTATGCATGAAATGCTTGAGGAAGGAGCAATGCGGAATAATACCACTATGAAGGAGAAAGCATTCATCCAGGTTAATGCTCCTAACTAAATATGTGCTTATGATCTTTCTTGACAAAGATACTTTGACAATGTCTGGTAGATTCTTCATGCGCTTCCCATTTTTTTATACTGGGCTTGGGTAGTTATGTTTATGTTATGATATGGCTTTGACTGCCTGTACTACTTTGGGCTAGATTTTGTGTATGGCGTTTCCGTACCATTAGCTGAGTATCAATTATTCCTGGACTTCGTTAACTAACTGAGAGTACTTCTTATTTAATGATGGATTGACTACAACAACAAAGAATCCAATATAGTCTTGTACATGCTTCCCACCGGACTAATAGGTCTAAAATCCCTTATAATTCATTGCTCCACTTTCTTTGGCACGATGGTTATATATTTAGCATTGAGACTTTTCTCAAATGCCCCAGATTTTTGGAATTGCGCAATAATCTCCATCAACTCATCTTTAACTGTCCTCCAACACTGTTGGGAGAAAGCAAACTGAAACCATTCAGTCCGAAAGCCTTGTCCCCCGCTTCCCTTAACTCGTCTTCATCTAAAGCCCTTTCCAGCCACTCACCCCCCCCCCCCCCCCCCACAAAAAAAAAATGCCCAAGGGTGTGGCTTAGTGGTCAATGATGTGGGCTGTGTACCATGAGGTCTCAAGTTCAATTCGCACAAGAGACAAACACTAGGTGATTTCTTCCCGTCTGTTCTAGCCTTTGCGGGTGGGAGGTAGTATGTATTTCGTGGAATTAGTCGAGATGCGCGAAATAGATGAAAGGCAAGTTGCTCGGACTCTTCACTTTTGGACCCGTGTCGACACGACGTGAGTGTGGGGTCCATGTCCGATTTGGTCAAGCAATTATGGGTACTTTGACCAAAGTCAATTGGGAAGTCTGGACAGTTTTAATGATTTCTATCATCAATACAAAAACTAAGATGAAATTGAAGAAAGTGAAATACTTTTTATATAGGAATTTCTCTGTCACCCTTTTTCCTTAATCTCTTTCTAGGATTCTCATCAAGTTCTCCACAAATATTTTATAATTTAGGTTTTATAATCTATTTTTAGATATGTTAATTATTTTTAGGCGAATCTCCGCACCCGTATCCATACATGGATCCATATCCCCGAATCTTAAAAATTAGATCATGAAGGATTCGACCTCTAGATCCACACCGGTATTGGACATCCGCACCCGCCTCCGAGCAACTTAGGATGAAAGGCTTCTTTAGTAATTCGCCCTGACATGAATTTTGAACGCGTTCTCAGCAGTAGACAGAACCCTCCTCACTCTCAACTCCACCACTCTCTCCCACATAAGCCCACACTTTCATAGTGTGGCTTAACAACTTGGTCCGCCTATAGTTGCAATTTTGATTGAACTGATGGATAGAAACATTACTTTTTCAGGCATACCGTATTGAGTTGTTGGAGGCCTATGAATGCTGTATGAAGTATCGGAGAACTGGAAAAGATGCTGAATTAACACAGGTATCCTTTTGACACTTGAATTCCACTTGACCGTCTCTCTTGTTGTTTCCCTCTTTTACTTATTTAACTGTGATTTTGGTATTTTGCATTTTCTACGTGATGAATGGCGGTGCCAAGTATCCAAAAGTTTTTTCAAGATTCCTGTCGTCTTAGTAATTTGGATGATGTGCACTTCACAATTTTATTATAGGAAACTAATTGTGATCTTTATTGCTATGAGAGGTCCTTTCTGCTAGCTATACATTGGCTCAGAGAGATGTTCTTACTTGTCTCTAGAATTTCTGATGCTTAAATTACAAACATCCTAAGACATTTTGAAATGGCAATTTGTGGAACTAGAAGAAAGATGTAGAAGAGTAGGCATCAGAAAGGAGCCACCTTCCGCGTCTCCACCACACACTCAGCAGGAGAAAAAACTTCTTCAGAACATGCCTGAGTGGATTTTTTTTGTCTCATTTGGTGAATAATAGGATGTTGTCCTCAAATGGGCAGCAGAGGCATGGACAATATCAGGACTGAATATCTTGCAGTTAGGAGACTTCAAATTTCCCCTCTTATTTTCTAATGAAGAAAAAGCCCTTTATTCTTGATGGATAGTGGAGAGGAGTTTTTGATGCTGGTATGAGTCAATTTGGTGTATCGGTGGAAGGAAATGGAAGGACTACTGCCCATCAATATCACTGGTGTCTGGCATACCTGTGGTGTTTTAAATTTCTTCAAGAAGTTGGAAGACATGCGGACATAAATGGATGTTTAATGTATAACATGGCTGATATGGATGGGGTCACAATTTGTTTGAAGAAAGGGCGAAGAATGGGAACTGGGGTATAGACTTCGGTTATCATGAGTTGTAGGGAGGGAGAGAGTTGAAAAGGGGACGGAGGGAGGTAGAATTTGGGAGGGGCTTTTAAGTCGTTGGCTTTCAAAACATAAAGGGCGTCACACCAAGAAAAGGCTTTTGTATCTACCACTCTTTCCATTGTTATATGACTCACAAACTTAATGCCATGATAATCACACAACTTCAAATATCTCCTTCATTATAAATTGGAATCAGGATAATCTTTCTTTTTCTCCACACATCAAGCATCCTACCATTTTTAGTATAGCATTAAATAGCTTGATAACCCATCCTAGACCAATGTTTCCAAGAAACTTCCATTCAGACCTCTTTAGTAATACTCCATCTGGACAACAGATTTTTGTATCTTCATATTTTTTGTGACATCCCTTACTCGGCCAGTTGAATTTACTTGTGAGTTGTGACTTTCAGTATTCTACTTTTTATTTTTTGATAAAGTCTACTGGAAACTACTTTTTTTTCGTTCTTTTTGACAAAATCTGTAAAGTCTACTGGGAACTTCTATAGTTGACAGCCCAGTATTTGACAAGTCAAATCTTCATTTTGGTAGGCTTGGGATCTCTATTACCATGTATTCAGGCGGATAGATAAGCAGCTTCAAACACTCACTACCCTGGATTTACAGGTAAGCGGCATGTTATGTTTTGTTATTGGTATCAGTGACTCTGCATCGTTTTCATTCTTAGAAGAGGAATAGGTATATACAATCCTGCTTACAATAGGAATAGTATTTACAGCCCGTTTAAATTGGTTTAAAAAATTAGCTTTCAAGTCGAAATAAAAAGTCAAACTGAAATGACTTTTAAGTCAAAAAATAACAAGTAGGGGGACCCACTTTTTGATTTTTTAAACTTATTTAAAGTTATTTTTAACCTTGCCAAACACTTTGTGGCTTATTTTAAGTCTTTTTTTAAATTTATTTTAAGTTATTGTATATTTGTCGAACACTTTCAGAAGTCAAAACCAACTTAAGAGTATGTTTGACCACTTTTATGCTAAGCCAAACACCCTCTTATTACCTACTTGGTAAATGATTGTATTGTAGTATCTATACATAGGGTCTCTATGATACGCAATTCAATAATATTTTTTCCTATATTTCTCATTTGGTATCAGAGCCTCTACGATCTTGGTAGAGAATCAAAGAGCTTCCGCTGTCGACGGGCGGCTACCATGTGTGCCACCCGTCTGGCCAATTATTATGTTAGCAAAACTTGGGTCACTGTGAGTGTGTTTGGTATGAAGGAAAACATTTTCTGGACTGGAAAATGTTTTCCAATTTTCCCATGTTTGGTAGGGACAAAAGTTTTGGAAAATGTTTTCCAAATCAACTCATTTTCCTCAAAATTAAGGAAAATGACTTCCCTTAAAAAATTAAGGAAAACATTTTTCAAAACTCTCCTCCAATTTCAAATTACATTTTTTTCGGAAAAAAACATCGATTTTAAAAAAATATTTTCAAACCCGATCACTGACCTCCCCCGGCCAGCCCCCCCCCCCCCAACCCCTCCCCAAAAAATTAATTTTGCTTTTTAAAAATATTTTCAACTTCAAATTATTATTTTTAAAACTCCTCCCCCCCCCCCCCGGGCAGCCCACCCCCAACCCCCAAAATAATTAATTTTGTTTTTTAAAAATACTATCAACTTTAAATTTTTATTTTTTCACTCCTAACCCCCACCCCACCCCCAAAAAATAATAATTTTAATTTTAAAAAATATTTTCAATTTCATAAATTATTTTTTACTCTAGTAAAAATAAAAGATGTCTCTCAAAAATATTTTTCATTCATAAATCAAACACTAAAATAATTTCCGAAAAATATTTTCTACTCACCAACCAAACATGAGAAAATAAGTCCAAAATCTACTTGTTTTCCAGAAAACATTTTCTAGGAAAACATTTTCCTTCATACCAAACACACCCTGTGTTTCTTTCATATGATTATTTTTTTATATCTAATTTGTGTAGCACCCTGCCATCATTCCGGTGACTATTTTCTTATATCTAATTTGTGTAGCATCGTGCATCTTTTCAGTGACTATTTTTTATATTTAATTTGTGTAGTATCGTGTGATCTTTTCGGTAACTACTTTAACATATTTAATTTGTTTAACACCGTGCTATCATTCAGTGACTACTTTCTTATATCTAATTTTTGTAGCATCGTGCCATCTTTCATGTGGTACTTTTTCATATCTGATTTGTGTAGCACTGTGCCATTTTTTCCGTGATTACTTTTTCATATTTAATTTGTGTAGCACCGTGTCATTTTTTCGGTGGTTACTTTTTTTTCATAGCTGATTTACATAGCACCGAGTATCTCTTCGGACTACTTTCGTATTTATTTTGCATAGTATTGTGGATTTTTCCAAACTACTTTCTCATATTCGAGTTGCATAACATCGTATTCTTTTTGTTAACTCTTCAGATTTGATTTGCGTAGTTCCATTCATTTTTTCGGTGACTCCCCAAATATGATTTGCGTAGGGTTGTGCAATTATTTCGACCCTACCTATATAATTTCTATTTTCCGGTTGGTTGTGCTATCATTCTGACCCAACCCATATAATTATCTCTTTCAATAAGGACGTGCCATCATTTCGACCATACCCTACAATTTTTTCTCTTTGTTGAAGTGTGTAACTATCTCAATCTCATCTAAAAGCTTAAACTGTTAGATAGAGCACACTTTTATTATTTAATTATATTCCCAACACGCACTCTCACGTGTGGGCCTGATTCTTTTTCATGGTCAAGCACGTGAAAATTCTTTTTTATTTTATTTTGGGTGGCGGTGAGATTCGATCCAAGGAACTCTCTAGTTTGTGACCATCTCATCTAAAAGCTTAAGCTGTTACAGAGAGCACACTTTTATTATTAATTATATTCTCAACACTCATATTATGACCACTTTCCGCCATCAATTCTAACACTGATGCATGAGCAAGTTCCGACCATTTCTTCTAACTTTTTTGTTCCATATCTAAGTTCGACTCATCTATTGATTTCAATACGATCCATATATTTTATACCACAAATTTTGAGCACTTTTCGGGAACCGTTGCACTGTGTCTCGATTGTACAGTTCACTCTATGGTTTGAAATAGTCTTCTCGAACTTGGTTTGGGAAGTTCAACATAGTAGATCACTCCGTGTTTTATCAACATTGTGCATCAAATTCGGTATTTCATGAGAAGACCAAATACATTGAGATTGATTGACATGATGCATCATGCATCAAATTCAATATTTCATGACAAGACTAAGCACATTGAGAGTGACTGTCAATTTTGTGAACTGGAGTGATCAACTTGCAGATATCTCATCAAATTCCTCATTGGTCCTCATATTAATTACATTTGTAACAAGCTTGGTACATATGATTTGTATGCACCAACTTGAGGGGAGTGTTGGAATAGGAATAGGGAATAGTATTTAGTTCCGTATTTGGTAAAGGATTGTATTGTAGTGTGTATAAATAGGGCTCTATCTAATAATGTACATGCACAATTCAATAATATTCTTTTCATATATTTCTCACATTTATAAATAACGTTATTTTAATTTTTTATGCTAGTCCGTTTCCCCCGAGTTGCTAGAGTGTCGAGATTTAGAGCTAGCTGTTCCTGGAACTTATCGAGCAGGTATACTTATGTTGTTTGAACTTATCACTTGAACATGGTTAAGCGACTACTTAAGCCAGTTTTGTGCGTTGGTATTGATACGTTTTGTTCTATCAAACTTCAAACTTGTCATCTCAGATTCACCAGTGGTGACAATTGCATCATTTGCACCCCAACTTGTTGTAATTACATCCAAACAACGACCTCGTAAATTGACAATCCATGGGAGTGATGGAAAAGACTATGCTTTCTTGCTCAAAGGGCATGAAGATTTACGCCAAGATGAACGTGTCATGCAGGTTAGCTATTGCTGGTATATAATTATGCTTTGTAAAGGCAAGTGGGTTCCAGGGATTCTGCTACCTCTGTTTATTAAATATTTGGTGAGGCTTTATTTCATCTCTTCCTTCAACCTCGAACTAAAAGATACGTGTGTTGTCGCTATGCACCAGTTGTTTGGTTGGTTAATACTTTGCTGGAGAACTCGAGAAAGACTGCAGAGAAAGATTTATCAATTCAACGATATGATGTCATTCCATTGTCCCCTAATAGTGGACTGATAGAATGGGTTCCAAATTGTGACACCTTGCACCAACTTATTCGAGAATATAGGGATGCTCGGAAGGTTTGTTCGACATAATACCTTTTTTATGCTTGAAAGAAACTAGTATTTCTTTCTAATTGTTGTATATTCTTCCAATTTTACAGATCACCCTAAATCAAGAGCATAAACTGATGCTGAGTTTTGCACCGGATTATGATAATTTGCCACTTATTGCTAAGGTGGAGGTGTTTGAATATGCTCTGCAAAATACAGAAGGGAATGACTTATCAAGGGTGTGTATTATATGAGACTTTCTGCCAATTGAAATGACATCCCTGGTAGATAAATATTAGCAAAATCTTTCTGCTATTGCTCATTGCTTGTCTGAAGGTATATATTTTGGGTCATATAGGTTCTTTGGTTAAAGAGTCGCACTTCTGAGGTCTGGCTGGACAGAAGAACAAATTATACAAGAAGTTTGGCTGTCATGAGCATGGTATGTGTTCCTTGTATTCTTTCAGAACCTCTCTCGAAGCTTATTCTCTGTTCAGGTTTGGACGAGAACAATGTTCTCTGATTTGTTTATTTGTTCTGTTCTCTAATGCATCTTGTGGGGTGGGTGTGCTATATGAACACTAACTTTTTTTTATTCTTTATGGAAATATAGGAAAAGTTGAGTTGTGTTTACAGCCTTTATATAATACTATCAAATTAACTAACATCGCACAACCTTTCTTTCACTTCTTTTCCCCTTCTCATTTGAAATAAGAATGTCTTTGGAGACTTCTAGTCTATGTCAGAAACTACCTCTCTCTCTTCTATATATGTATAAGTATATATATGAGAAACCCACTTAGTGTTACAAAATTCCGCTTGCAAGTATTTGGATTTGACGGAAACTATACATGACAAGGAGTACCCAGAGTAATCACACAAGTTTTGCTTTCATATAAGCTGCATTTATATGGTGCAACTCTCTTTTGATGATATGATCTTCCTGTACATAATCAGAATTTTTACAGCCACTTGAATTAGGCATGTCAGAAGCTTAGTAACCTGAAAGTTTTTGCAGCTAGGGCGAGACTTATAAGTGTTGTATCTCTGTATCTTAAAATGCTTAATTCAGAGGAGCAATAGTTAGTTTTCTGACCAACGTTTGGCACAAAAAGTTGCTTCTGTACTTGGTCAGGCTCACTAATTTCTTGACTTAGTTTGACCCAAAGAGATACTGTTTTAGCATAAAGAGCATTCGGCCTATTTTATGTGATTTCATTCAGTAGGACAAAAACTTAAAATGTCACCTGACTTCTTTATTATGTTAGTAATGGTGACAGAAATTTAAATAGGTGGCGTTAAGTTAGTTCAATATAGGAACACATTGCATCAGAGTTCATATTATTGGCATGTGAAGCCTTAATAATAGTATTAATGATGGAATGGTTTTCAAAACGTTTTTCCTGCGTCTAATGTCTTACTAATCGGGAAAAGAGAATAGTAAAACTCAGAAAAAGGAGATACTTTCTTTTTAGCTGCTTCCCTTGCGTACATCTGTTGATTGTGGGTTGACTTTCTCCAGGTTGGATACCTACTTGGTTTGGGCGATCGACATCCTAGTAACCTCATGCTTCACCGATATAGGTACCAGTGTACTCTGTGATTGCATTTTCTTGCTGATGACAAAAGTTATGATATATTTATATTTTTCATTCAGTGGGAAGATTCTGCATATTGATTTTGGAGATTGTTTTGAAGCTTCAATGAATCGGGAGAAGTTTCCAGAGAAGGTAAATTATTACGTTAAAAAAGTGGTTTACCAGAAATTGTATGTTCTTCCTTCACGGAAACTAATAGCTATTTTAACAAACTTTTTTGTATAGGTTCCGTTTCGCCTCACTAGGATGCTTGTAAAAGCAATGGAGGTTAGTGGTATAGAGGGAAATTTCAGGTCAACATGCGAGAATGTAATGCAAGTTCTCCGACTGCATAAAGATAGTGTTATGGCTATGATGGAGGTAAATTTTGGCATCACTGTCTTGCCATTTAAAATACATTTCTCTAGCTACAGTATGGTCTCATAATGGCGTGAATATTGATCGGTCTGTATTGAAATCTTTTGTTGTGTACACTAATGGACTGTTTTCAAATCCAAAATGATCTTGAATCTCGACTATGCTATCTTCTGAAGAGCACAATGGGTGGTAGAAGGGTATTCTATCTAATGAGTTGATTTGGATCCAACTGGAGTTGGAATGACTTATATGATTGAAAAATTAGAATCTATTGGTCCTTAAATTGCCATGTTGAACAATCGAAAACCTTAATTAAGGCTAGTAAATAACTGTCACAGCAAATTGAACTCACAGTGAAAAGAGGAATGCCTTTCATCAGTTTGAGATGCTTGGTTTCATTCCTTGAATATATGTTTAGGTTGCTCTGAATGAGGAGTTTGTCATTTGTCTTGTAATGGTGTAAATGTTTTAGTTACACAATTAATTTATCAGCGTATTTCATTCTCCCGTCTTTTTTTTTTTCTTTTCAGGCCTTTGTTCATGACCCACTTATAAATTGGCGTCTTTTCAATTTCAATGAAGTTCCGCAAATGTCCACACTTGCCAGTGCACATGTGCCTCCTGTTGTGAATAGTGAGGATTCCTCTTCAGATAGAGAGCTTCTTCAACCACAAAGGGGTGCAAGGGAGAGAGAACTCCTTCAGGTTTCAATCAATTATGCCTGCGATGTATTCTGGGGATGCATGCTTCATGCTTACAGTTTTATTTCTTTTACTAGGCGGTCAATCAATTAGGTGATGCCAATGAAGTTCTAAATGAACGTGCTGTGGCTGTCATGGCTCGAATGAGTAATAAACTCACTGGACGTGATTTTGCTGCTACCTCTGCATCTTCAAGCTCTCTACAGCATCCACTGGATCACAGTACGTTGATTTCTGGAGAGACGCGTGAAGCTGATCATGGTTTATCAGTGAAACTACAAGTCCAAAAACTTATTCAGCAAGCAATGTCTCATGAAAATCTTTGCCAAAATTATGTTGGGTAAGATCAAGATTCCCATTGCTCCTTGGTTTTACTTTTGCTTGTTCATTTGGTTAAGCTATTAAAAGTCTGTTGACTTGCACATTTGGTGCTTGAATGTTTTAAAATTTTAACTCTTAATCTTTTTGGTGAAATTTCATGTAAAAAATGTGTTAGTCCTGAATCTGGTAAAAGGGTGCTTTTGACGAATTAGAATTTTAACTGCAGTTTAAAAATATTGTGTATTTTGTTCTTTGGACTAATTCATGGTTTCCTTGTTCTTTATTTCAGGTGGTGTCCATTTTGGTAGGTTAAGGGTGATAATTATCTGTATATTTGTACAGTGTTTGATCCTTTGTAGAAGTTCTTGGAAGAAGTCCAGCATGTACAGAACTTAGGTTTTATGTAAAGTCCTAAGTTTGTGGTAGCCAGTTGTTGTATTAAGCAAGGTAGCGTATCGGCAGTATGTAATCTAGCTCCAAGTGTGGAAGTTCAATAAGACTGGTTAGAATCTGAGAATGGTGAATATTTATTCTGTACAGCTATTTACATAGTGAAATGCATCTAAAGCTTCAAGTATTCTTGATCCTAGTTGTTGATGAGTGAAGTAGTTTCTCTCCAGTCCTCTAGTCACGAATTTCATGTCTATTCATCCGACTGGATCAATCCACAAAGATGTAATTGGGTTGTGTCTCATTTTCTTCGTCTACTATGTGAGAAGCAAGATTTTGTTCTACACTAAGGCTGATAGGACGAGCCCAATTTCCTTTTTTTAAACGTATGACGCGCGTCTAATTCACTTGTGATCTTTATCACTAGACCAGAGTTTGGATCCCGGTTATGTTATGTACATTTAAGAATGAGTTAAGATGGCGGACTTGTTTTGAGTCACAACATCATTGGTTCGATCTTGTCTTAATAACAATTCGCGCATGCACACATTTTTTTTTTAGGAGTTGGTAAAGTATGTACGTCAAAAATTTTAATAATGTATATATGCTCGGTGCTGGCAAATAAAATATGAATTTGTGTTTAGAATATTTCACAATTATTGACCATTATTAACTTATCATTATTGTAGTTACGATGATATTGTTTAATACTTTTTTGTTAATCATTCAGTCTCTTAAGAGTACTTATGCTTAAAATGCTCCGAAAAGGCCATTTATAATATCCTAAGGGGTCAGTTTGGTGCGAAGGATAATAGCAAATAGTCCTAGTATTTAATTATAGTACCACTTAATTTGTTGCTTGGTTGGCAAGTTCGGAATAACTTATCTCGAGATTAATAATTAGTATCGAGATAATTTATTCCATTATAACTTGAATTCAAACCAAACGACCTCTAAATATTAACATTAATAAAACAGAAAAAAGCGGAAGAAGTTAACACCTCATTATAGGTTGTCCAAAACCTAACTTAAATTTAATGGCTTCACATGTCTAAAATTGCTACGATACTTATAAATTTTAATGCACTATATGTATGATTTAAATGGTAACCCCAAAATCTGATTATATGTATAAAATTTGTTTTCTCTTTGTTGAAATATAGCACGTTCATTAAATTGCCCTAAAGTTTGTCTGGCTGAGATTAGCCAATATAAATAGACCGTTAAGTTAGGCCAACTATTACCAATTTGTAGCGCCCTTTTCATCTGTTTCAAACAACTTTATAGACATCTGAACTGTCCCTACAGACATTGGACCCCTCTGCTACTAGGGTTTTACTGTTTTTTCCTAACTAAAAACCCATTCTTTAACAGAAGCATATACTATTATTCTCCTCCTTGTACATTGAAAACTCCACACGCAGTTAAAAAAAAAGTTTATGTAACAAAATCTTGGCGGAGTTTTCTATAGTTAATAGCTTATGAATTTGTCAACAAGTTTTGATCTTTTTTAAAAAAGCTTTCTTTTTGTGAGATTAACTTTGATAAGGGAATTTGGGGGTTTTGATTTTCTTTATAAAGATGGCAGTAGTGGGAGATTTAGCTTTGATGGGGACTAAGATTAAGTTAATTGGTAAATTTGAGAAAAGGGTACTTGGTGTTCCACTTTCTTCAAGTACAAGATTTAGTTTTTCTCATGTTAGAAACTTGGATGTCAGAAAATCAAGAATTGCAGTCAGAGCAGTGATGCAAGTTGAGAAAATTCAAAGTTCAGGTGAATTGAAAGAAGGGTCTTTAGGCTTTGATGTTGTGTCAGAAAGGGAGCTTAAAGAAAATGGATTTTTGGGGTTAAGGAAGACAAAGCTTGTGTGTACAATTGGACCAGCTTGTTCTTCTTTAGATGAGTTGGAGAAATTAGCTATTGCAGGTATGAATGTGGCTAGGCTAAATATGTGTCATAACTCAAGGGAGTGGCATCAAGATGTTATTAGGAAGATTAAGAAGTTGAATCAAGAAAAAGGTTATTGTGTATCAGTTATGATTGATACAGAGGGGAATCAAATACAAGTTGATCATGGCTCTTCATCTTCTGTCAAAGCAGAGGTAATCAACCAAATTCTTTAAAGCCCTTTTTGTGATTTTTCTTGTATTATATGTTGTTAGGTTAATTTAACGTATGGTTTTTGAATTTTGTCCTTGGGTAAAAAAAAAAAAAAACTATTATCGTCACATTAATGTGATTGAACTCTACCCATAGTAAGGTCTTGCTCAAAAGACTAAAAGGGTAGCCCGATGCACTAAGCTCGTACTATGTGCGGGTTTTTAGGAAGGGCTAGACCACAAAGGCCTATTGTACCCAGCCTTATGCTGCGACTTTATTGTTATAGTAGGTAAAACAAAAGTAGTTTTGTGACTTTATTGTTATATTGTGTAGATGAAATTAACCGATGTTGTTGAAAAGTTGAAGTTTATAGTCTAACTTGAATTCTGTTCATGTGGTTCATTAGGAGGATTCAATCTGGTACTTTACTACTGAGAAGTTTGAAGGTTCTCGTCCATTTACAATTCAAGCAAATTATGAAGGTTTTTCTGAAGGTAATCTCATTGATTAAAAAAAATAATTGTTTCCTGTTTTTGTTGTAAAAGGTTAGATTGAGGTTGAGTTGTTTTTCTCCTATTTAGGTGTCAATTCTGGTGATGAAATTGTCATTGACGGAGGAATGACAACTTTTGAAGTTATAGAGAAAGTTGGTAATGGCTTGCGCTGCAAGTGCACAGACCCCGGTCTACTTCTGCCTAGAGCTAAGTTGAGTTTTTGGAGAGATGGAAAGCTTTTAGGAAGAGATTATGATCTCCCGACTTTATCAACAAAGGTCAGTAAATTTGTTGCTCGAGTTTTACTCATCGAAAAGAAAAAAATATGCTCGAGTTTAGCTTAAACGGGGCAGTTTATCTTCAACATGCTCTGACTGAGTGTTTGTAATGACATAAATGATCCAATAACTGATAGGTCTAAATGGCAAGGTTTCACAATTTTTACATTTGTTGAACTATTGAGGTTTATATCTACCGTATGAAGGTTGTAAAGAAACTGAATCTCGAACCTTTTATCCTTTTCTTTTTGTTGATAAAATGAATCTCTTACCTTTCTGATGCACTTGTTATGATCTACCCCAGTGGAACCATAAAGTTGCAACTTTCCTATCGAATTATATCTGCAATATGAATTTCTAATCTTGCTGATGCGCACTTTATGATCCACAGGATTGGTCAGACATTGTGTTTGGAATATCTGAAGATATCGATTTCATTGCAGTTTCATTTGTAAAAGACGCGGAGCCAATCACACATCTGAGGGACTACCTCGCAACTACATCCTCCAAGTAAGTAAAGTTTGTGAGCAAAGATTATTTTTAACTTCAACAATTATATCCATTTCAGTCCTTCCCTAAAATGCATAATTTTAGTCCACTAATAGCTGCATTCCTTATCATTGATTAGCATTGCTCCGTCTCGTTACTCTAATTTTTCACATAGGTTCAAAGTGTATTTTGCATAAATCCTTCTGAATTTGATCGCAGGGCAATAAAAGTGTTGGCGAAGATAGAGAGCCTAGAGTCTCTCCGTAGGTTGGAAGAGATTGTTGAGGCTTCTGATGGGATTATGATAGCAAGGGGAGATCTAGGAGTTGAGATTCCACTTGAACAGATTCCATCTGTTCAGAAAGATATTACTTATGTTTGCAGGCAGCTCAACAAGCCCGTTATCGTGGCCTCTCAACTTCTAGAATCAATGGTCGAATACCCCACTCCAACACGAGCAGAGGTACTAATCTTTCTTTCCTCATGATTCCTTTTTCATTTTCTGTCTTTTGACAAAATTTTACTAGATCATTATCTTTTTGGTGGATTCTAGTTTGACATGTACTAGCAAATCTAGCCTTCAATAATCACCAAGACTTTTTATGTGATTTTCTGTCTTTTGACAAAATTTTACTAAACCTTATCTTTTGGGTGGATTCTAGTTTGACATGTACTAGCTAATCTAGCCTTCAATAATCACAAGACTTTTTTATGTGATAGGTTGCAGATGTTTCTGAAGCGGTACGACAGTATGCTGATGCATTAATGTTATCTGGTGAGTCAGCCATTGGATCATATGGAATGAAGGCTCTTTCTGTCTTGCGTACAACTAGTACCCGAATGGAACAATCATGTCGCGAAGAGAACAGGCAAACTTTATTGCATCAGCACAAACTTGGAGCATCTTTACCAGATCAAATTGCAGAGCAAATCTGCAATTGTGCAGTGGAAATGGGTACTTCCCCTTTTTATGTACTTAATATATATTTATGTCTCAACGACCTGTTTGTCTTCGATCTTAACCAATTTCCTGTTACATACTCCAGCTGACAACCTAGGGGTGGATGCTATATTTGTGTACACAAGGCATGGGAAGATGGCATCTCTTCTCTCACGCAATCGTCCAAATCCTCCAATATTTGCCTTCACAAACGACAACAGCACACAGATGGCTCTCAATTTGCAATGGGGAGTTACTCCCCTTCTCACTGACCTTTCAGACGACATGGAAGGAAACGTTAAGAAAACAGTCGAACTTATAAAAGCAAAGGGAATGATAAAGAAGGATGATGCTATTTTGGTGGTATCAGATATCATTCCAATTTCTACTGCCAGAACAATTTTCCAGTCCATTCAGGTTATGACCATAACATAGGATATCTTAGATATTGCATTATGATTTCTTGAATGTTTGGAACAGAAACTCCTTTTACTAATTTGAGAACACCTACTGTTGCTGTATGCCATATTCTATTCTGTTTAGTTTTTGTTTTTTAGTTCAAAGATTTTTCTTTATAACATTCCATGTATGAAGTGTATTTGTTCAAATTGAATTTGAATAGGCTATTGTGGAAGAGTCCAAAATTCAAGACAAAGGCAACTTGTGAGGTCACATGTACTGTGCCATTTGTTTGCTTTAAATACTTCACATGTCAATTTGTACAAAAAAATATGGATTCTTCCTTCCTTCTCCATTGATTGATTTTGTTTGTTTATCACAATCATAGAATAACAAGCGTAAGGGATAAACTACTAAAACTTTATCCTTTTTTTTTCTTTCTTTTTAACCATTTAGTACTTGAAATTCATTAATTCATTTTAATTCGTATCGAATAAATATCATAATATAGATAAACTATTTCATGTTTCTACGTTTCTAAGCCTCTGCAAATTAAGAGAAAAATTTTACACAACTATCACCACACTCTTATATGGAATGAGATTCAAAAATATGTATATCCTATAGACTGTTGTTTACTTTTTCGTGAGGATTTTTTTTTTATTTTTGACAAGTATGTACAAACAACAAATCATTGTGATTCCTCACATAAGGTATTCAAAAAGTATATATATAAATTTATCTTTATCAAATAGAGAAATTATTTTTAATAAATCCCGGCTTAAAGACGAAAAGCTTTTTAATATTAACATGGACAATAAATTTAAATATTCAATTACATTTTAATCGCGCAAGAATCAATCAAATTGCTTTCGTTGATTGTTGACGGCTTTATGAGTCTTCTAGACAAACCCAAAAGCCACCTTAGAATATTCATCTCTAACAATAAATTTGCAAATTCATCAATTTTAGGAAAATAAATATATGAATTATGATTGTGATTGTTAAAACTATTTTAATTATTACGCTTTCTCAGTTTGCAGTTACTAAGCAATTTAAAAAGAGATTTTTAATTTTTTATTCATTTGAAATCTGAGCCTCTGTTTAATTTTACTCGTTCAGTATTTTAACATAAATAATTTCACTTATACTTATTAATTTTAAATATAAATTTTTTAAATCTCAATTAAGGAAAAAATTTGTTCTTTCTGAATCAACTAAAATTTCTGAATCAACTAAAATGGACAAAAATGAATATGAGAAAATAGGCCAAATATTATTTTTGTAGGGAAAAAAGTTGGTTGGTTGGTTGGGTGCTAGCGTAAGTAAGTATGTTGGATGGCGACACAGATGATCGATGCTCGGGTGAATATTTATGGCTACAAATTTGCCAAATCATTGGCAAAAAATTGTAAGGTACACCGGTGGAGTGAGAAACAGTAATACTGCCGCCGTTTAACTAAATGAAGCTTCTTCAATTTTAGCAAATTTGATCATCGAAAAATGGCATCTTTACAGTTATTGAAGTCTCCATTCTCATTTTCTCAATCTGATTCTAGTCGTTTTTCCACTATAGTCCAAAGAAGGATTTTGGGTGTGAGATATCAAAGGAAAAATCCAATCTTGAAGACATTTGTTCATGCAAAGTTTAGGGTTAGTTGTAGAATTCAAGACAACGAAAATCAGAGTAATGGTAATCTTTTATTCAACTTTTTGGTTTTTTTTGTTATATTTGATTTCATCTCTAGCATGTTTTTGCTGTTTGAATTCCAATTTTCTTGGTTCATTCTTGGAGATGGTGTATGCTAGTTACCTGTTGCATCACTCAGTAGGCGGAGTCACGATTTTCAATACTTGGATGAGAATATAAAAAGTAAACGAAGTGAAGGGATTCTACCATATATACATAAAAAATGATTTTAACCAAGTATAAATAGTGTAATTTTCCATCAAACTAGCTCTGTCAGCATGCTAGAGAGAAAACTTATTAAGTTCTCTAATTGATAGTTAAGCACCAGGCTTTGAGAATGAGGAAGGTTGAATTATTGGTTGCAAGTTCTGATTAGTTAAAATGAATATCAGTTACTTGATTGAGGAAGGAGAGCTGACCCTCGATGAGGTTCAATCGATTGAGCTTGCAGACTGTGACAATCAAGAAAAAGGATAAGTATTTGAAGTATTGCAGGTAAAGAAGGAAAGTGTTAAACCGAGACTTATATACTGGACTGGCTATCCTTCAATAGTGAATTCCATAGTGATTGAGAAATTTAGCTTTTGCTGCCAAGTACATATGTAGCTTAAGCTTGAATCCTATGAAGAATGTATCTTTGAAGTTCCAGCAACTTTGGGTTTTCATTACTCAATACTTCTGAATGTAACTGGTGACGGTTGAATGACTGGATTAACTTGCATCATGACCATTGGCCAATCGCTTGAACTACCTGGAAGCTTTGAATTTCACGCCGTCTTAGAGTTCTTGTAGATTTTACTTGAATATACTCTTCTTTTTGTAAAGAGCTCAAATCCAATGTTGGTTCTCACAGGTGAAGAACCACCAGAGTCATTGTTTATGAAAGAGTTGAGAAGACGTGGCATGAATCCTACTTCATTGCTTGAGGAGACAAACACAAACATCAAAGAAGACGAGGAGACAAAATCTAGGGAAGAAGATGGAGGCTTCTATCGCAGAAATGCACTGTCAACAGATTCTGGAAGAAATTTGACTAATCAAAGGGAACAGTCTATGGCACTGAATAGTGAAGGCCTTGAGGTGGGCAGGTTTCCTCCTTATACATTATTTGAATTTTGGTTATAAATGTTCAGGTACAAGAATAAAGTTGTGCAATTGGTTCTTGACCTGACACGTTATGAGTCTCTCCGTCCACCTTAAATTTATCTTCCCATTTTGACTTGGCACGGTTTTTAAAAGAAACAAATAATTATATTAGTTGTTACCATTTCTTGACTTTGTGTTTTGAATAATAAAATAGAGAAAAAGGTATATTGAGAAGTATAACTTGCTCTTTAATGGAGTAGGAGTAGACTGAGAAGTATTACTTACTGAAGGTAAAGTAGGACTTTTCTATTTTAGGACAGGAGTCCAGTTGTGTAAATAACTGTTCAAACAGAAATCTTATGAAAGATTTTCAAAGAGTCATTGGCTATATTATTTTACATATTTTTTGGTTTCACATAATTTATATCGACACTATATGGGTTTGTAACTAATAAGCATACGTCTTTATGTGATATATTTGCAGGGTTTGATTCCACGGGCAAAAATTTTGCTTACTCTTGGTGGAACATTCTTTTTGGCGTTTTGGCCGTTGATCCTTGTAACTATTGCAGCTTTCTTGGCTTTATACCTGGTAAGTGATTCCTGTGATCCTTAATTTGCTTCCTTATGATGTCTTTGTTATAAAGGGGTAATTGCAATTAGTTAATTTGTTCATTTTACCTTCTTGCTTATGTGAGTTTGTTGAACTTCTTGTCTTTGTTCTGGAATGACTTCTCCATAAACCCAACAAAGGAAAAAGAACCTTTCTTTAAGCACAGCCATGTATAGTTTACATGATATTGAGCTTCCAAGATTTTTGGAGGAAAAGGGTGTATCCCTCTTTTACGAACTTGCAGATTAAATCTTATGTTGAATTAAATGTTGAAATTAGGAAATTACTGGTGTATCTGCTTCTTGCTGTAGCCATCTTGTTACGAGGGATAGCTAGCCTAGTGGTAAAGACCCTTGTCCTTGGTTTTTCATGACAATTTTTTGAACTTCGTTAGCACCCTAATGTATCTGTTTAACTGGCACAATATGTCTCCTTAGATTCTCATGACAATTTTTTGAACTTTGTTAGCTCCCTGGTCCTAGAAAACCCTCTCATGTATTAGAGTTAACTCAGTTTTCTTTTTGCTGTACTTCCTTTTGTAACTTCTGCATCTACTTGATGCCATCAATATTTACTCTATAAAACAGATATCCTTCAATCTGCAACCTTATGTTTGGAGGGTTGAGTCACTACAGAGATAAGTGGGAAATGGCTATGGCTGGGCGCCTGAGTAAGGGGGGTCCAGTGGATAGGGTTACCACATCAGATAAGAAAATAAAAAGATTGCAACTATCATGACTTATCTAATGGTGTGGTGAAAGAAACCACAACTGCATTGAGGTATTTTGATTGTTCTTACTATAACAATTAAAGATCCAGCAAAATGTGGCAAAACCAATTTGTTGTTCTCATTGAATGCAATGTCAAGCTGTATAAGAGTCTCTGTTTATTGAATTTGGAAGATTTATGATCATAACATGGACCTCCAGGAAAGTAGAGAAAAAGCTAAGATGAGTAAAACATTTCCAATAAAACATGTGACGAGTTAAATATACCTCAGGTGTTATTTGTTTTGGTGGTAGTTATTAGCCTGGTAATTCACGTGTTTCATATGTTTTTTTGGATGTATGATACTAGTCGCTAGTTTATTCATGTTCTTAATTCACTATTGACTGTTTTCTTCTCTCTCGGCAGTATTTTGGACCTTCATTTGTGCATTACGCAACAAACAGATCGACAGATCCACCACCATATGTTGACCCTTATGTACTACTCGAAGAAGAGAGGATATCACAGACAGCTCCACGTCTAAATTGAGTTGCTGCTTATTTCTTGAAGTTATACTGTTCAAATGTCTTAAAGGTTTCCATTGCTTATCCTGAATATATTTTCCTTGTTATTTTCTAGTTTGACATTGCCATGATAGCTAAAAGATACTTATGTTGACTGAGAAATCTTATTTCTATGACTGTAAAATTTGTAAAAATGTGCAAGAGATAAGATTTCCCATTCTGTAACCTATACTGTATATTCTTTATATTGATAATTAATCCCTTCGATGGGAAGTCCCCAGAAATTGTTTAGAAGTCAAGCATGTTATTATGTGTGAGTCTCAGTTGGTATTTTTCTCTCCCTTCCCAGAATTAGATCTTCAAAATAGATCTCATCGGAGTGTGACATTAAATATTGTTAGTATCAAGCTGACTCCATTTTAGAAAAAGGAGTGACATTACAACTTGTGAATTGTGATACATCCCTAGCAGCTTTGAGCTCTGGGTTGTTTGCACAACCAGTGGTCCAGCTGCTTATGTTGCCTTTGTCATCCAATATGCTTCAATGATTTTAGTGATTCTATGTACTAGATGGAACTTGAACTCGTAATGTCACAATTGTAGTGTTAATGTCAACTTTACTGTTTAATAGATTTCAAATCCTTATAGCAAGTGACAGAGAAGTACTTCAAATGATATTTTAGTTTAGAAAACTTAAATCAACTCAAGGTGTTCATATGAATACTTTAATGATGTTTCTCTCATCATAATTGCACAAATAGGACCAAGAGTAAAGTAGTTTAATATATCATTATCATACCTATACATACATAATTGTACCTGTGCAATAAAGCATGAACGTCATATCATTAGATTTTAATGAATCCTATAGCAGCTTTTCTTGATAAGTAGTAATTGTATGAAAACTACAGAAATTCTGCAACACGAAATCTAGGAAATGAGTCTTAAAGATGTAAAAGTTTATGCCTATAGCAATTTTGCAACACCAAATCTAGGAAATTAGTCTTACAATACATGATAATGAAATGTGTATGCCTTCTATTAGTGAAGGCAAACCATTCTGTATGTCACCAAAAGAAAAGGAAAGTTGGAGGTCTTCCTTTCTTATTCTCTACACATTAGCCACAGGAACCTCAAGACCGAGATTGGAAGGGCTCGAATTCCCGGAGAGATTTTACAAGGCCTTGAACAGATCCAACAGCAGCAAGAAGTGAGATAATCAGGCACACAAAACTCAATACATTCAACCAAATCCAGGTAAATGAATATTTAGGAATCTTGGCTTGTGCAATGTACATCTGAATAGGGAAATAGACGGTGAGTGGCCAAAATGAGGCTGCTCCCAGAAGACCGACGAAATCGTTGAAGAATGGGAATAACATGGCTAATAAGGTTGTGAATACCACATATAAAGTTCTCCACACCAGCCTGTAAAAATTGAAATTGAACAACCCCAAGGGTGAAAGGTTAATCATGTATTCTTTTGTTATGAATTTACTTTGTGGCCATTTCTGTTTGCTCCAACCCTCTACAAATCCAAATATAGGTTGACAGAACACCTGCAAACATATTATCAAACTGAGCTTTGCCACTGAGATTTATAAAATTGATCTGTTATGTGAAACATTAGATGTGTTACCCAAGGTTATTATGACCTGGCAGCCAATGAAGTTGGATAAAGACTATGAGAGAACAGTAGCCTAAGCCTTAGTAGATAAAATTACTCAGTGGTTGTGCTTTGAGGTGAAAGGTGGTCGTGGATGGTCGATGTGTGCATAAGCTACTCCAGATACCCGCCATTATTGGACAAGAAACTACTAGGAACAGGCATCCAAAGGAGTGTGGCATGAACTGGTTGAGAGCCATGAGGTCTCGGTTTAAATTCCAGTGGAGACAAAAAGACTAGGTGATAATGATTCTTCTCATCTGTCTTGGCCTTGATGGACAGAGTTACCGGGTACCTGTTTCTAGTAGGAAGTGATAGGTATCCCGTGGAATTAGAAAAGCTGACCTGGACACTACGGTCATCAAAAAATAAAAACCTACTAGGGAACGTGTTTATGGTGTTCGATGTTACCTGGTAAGCTCCAACGAGATGAATGACAATGCATACATTAGCGAAATCAACAAGCCAGAAAGGTTCATAAAATCCAAATCCTGTTAGAAAGTTTCCAGGTGCTTTGTTTCCAAATGCAGCATACCCTAGAAGTCCACATAGAGTGTAAAATATTGTTGACACAGAGATACCAGTGAATGTAGCTTTCTTCATGGACTTATTTTCTGGTGGATGGGATTTCAAAGTGTCCTGTTAAAGTTGATTTGCCAAAAACATGTTAAGATTTAAGTGTAGTTGAAAAGTTTAACAAACTGAAAAAAAAAAAAAAAGTAGTTAGTAAAAGAAATGTTGTTTTGCCTGAATTTCAATAAGAACAGTAGAGAAAGCATAGGCAAAGGCAATATCTCCAAGAGCAGAGAAGGTGTTCCACATCTTGTCTGCGCTTGATACATCTTTTCCAACTATTGTCCCTGTTAAGCTTGTATTTGCACTTACTCCATCCTCTTTCCATATCAAATTACAAAACCATTAGGTAAAATAAAAAATAAAAAATCCATTTGTGTATGGTATAATCGAAAACATTTTCTTGAAAAAAATAAGTGATTTTCTTACGCAGAAAATATAGATTTCGTCTTTTTCGCTGTAACAAACACACTAAAAAGTTAAGTAAAAAGGAATGTGGAAAATAGTAAACTAACTTGCAATCTTGACAATGGATAGACCAAGTCCAATGAAAGAATAAGCAAAGGACATAACAGCAGCAATGATGGAAAGGAATGAAAGCTTGTGAAAATTTGGGATTTGGCATAGAAGGATTTGCACAACACCAAATATAATTATGAAGGGATTGTTTGACTCATGACAACCAGCATCATGACCTTTCCTATGAAAGCAGTTGGATCTTCTAATTGCCCTGATAAAATAAATTAATTAATTAAAATAAAGAATTAAACACAAAATAGAAAAATATAATACAAAAATTAACTACTTACACCATGCTGATGGATGTGGTAATTGCATATCCAATAGTAACACCAAAAAGGTTACTATATTGAGCTAATCCACAAAGCTGGACTTTCCTTCCTCCTGCATTCATACAAAATATTTTAATAGGTTAATCGTGGATTTAAAAATTGTGGTTTCATTACAAAATGAAAATACAGTGTCTAAAATTTGAAACTGAAACCTCAAGTCGATTTTAAACCCTCTAAACCAAACCATCGATTCAACCTCTAGAGTCTTGTATTCCAATTAAGTGCGCATCTTCGGCTACGTTAACTCATTTTCAGAACCACTATGGTGGTTAAAATATTACTCACTCAATTCCGTAACATTATTTCTTTATTAATTTATTTAAATAAAAAAGAAATAAATATTTTTATATTTGGAAATAGTTGATTTTAACACTACATATCTTACCCTTGATGAAAAGTGTTTTTTGATCGCGTAATTATTATGACATGTTTAAATATATAAATTTCAAAAAATTACTCCCCATCCACTCTTATTTTTTATGATATTTCAAATTTTGTCACATAAATTGAAACAGGCAAAATACAGAAATAAAAATAATGAAAGAAGGTGAGTAAATCATTAATGAAATGTTCCAACAAAAACAAAAACAAACAAAAAAGGTTTGGCTTTTATGTAAAGAGAATATTGAATAGTCATTAATGATTCACAACTAACAACCCCTTTCTTCTCCTGGGAAATTGACAATGGAACACAGCTATAGGTTCCATTCTTAAATTACCCTCCCAAGGTATGAACTGAATTACATGTTTTCACACAAATCAGCTTAACCAAAAACAGTATATTTGGAGTATAAAAAGAATAAAATACTTATATACTTAACATTATCTCAATTTTTATGAGATAGAAAAATTGTTTTTGATAAACCGGTTTTATAAATTCACTTCAGTTAAAGAACACACCACTTATTTTATTGTTGGTTGGTAATTTTATCATATCTTGCTTACAAAGTCTTTATAAATCCACTTATTTATTTTTCTCTTTTAACACTTTAAATTATTAGATTTTGTGCAAATATGACCACGTGACATATTACCATTGACTACAATCAATTCAACTTGACCTACAAGTATATTGTCAAACCGTTACAAATCTAACATAAATAAGTGATGAATAATAAATCAATAAATATTTACATGAATCACAACTAGTTCAACTCGAAAATGTATCAAAACTTTTTACCTCGATAAATGTGCATCTCAAACTTAAATGTAACACATCAACACACAAAAATTAAATACGTTCAAACATAAGATTTATGATGTGTTGGAAATGAAAACAAACACAAACCATCCTGATTTATTTATACTGTGAGTATATATATGCGTACCTAGATGGGCTCGAACAGCATCCATATAGGTGTAGCTACGAGAACCATCGGGGCCGCGATAGCAATCGGCAAGGAGGATAGAAGCAAACCATGTTATGGCTGAGAAAGCAATGAGAGCAATTGGTCCTGCTATCCATCCCAATTGGGCTGTAGCCCATGCCAAAGATAACACTCCTGAACCTATCACTGCTGTTATGATATGGGCACTTGTAGTCAACACCGTTCCTACAAATTTCAAAAATTAAAATTAAACGATGGTGCCCGAATCAACTTGCACCGTAATCCACTACATGTTATAACCATTAACCATAAGTATCCAATAATTGTAATATCAGATGAGAAGAATTCACATAATCAAATTCTTTTCTATTTTT
Source organism: Solanum lycopersicoides (assembly GCA_022817965.1). Lineage (NCBI taxonomy): Eukaryota > Viridiplantae > Streptophyta > Magnoliopsida > Solanales > Solanaceae > Solanum > Solanum lycopersicoides. Next base: position 128,152,348 of record CM040618.1, read on the forward strand.
AGAAAAAAATAATCACGTGATATCTGAATCAACTTGTATATATGCAAATCGATTTAACGCTACTAATCAACAAGGTTTAGACAGATTGACAAAGAATTCACATACCCTATCCACATTTCTTTGTGTTTTTTTCTCTAATTTTTTCAAACAATCTTCACCTACACCCTTTTAGTTACTTTTTTTTTTTCAAAAACAAAAATCCCTAATCTTTTTTCCTCTTTTATGTGATTGAAGATTCCCCTTATAAGGGAATTTTTCATGAATGCATGTAAAAAGAAAAATGAGTTTAGAAATTCCAAGAATAGAGATCTAGTTATTAAAAAATATTAATTTTGTGAAAAAATAAAAATAAAATTGTGTATCTATACAAACCAGTTCTTTTGGGTCGTCCATCATCATCAAACTTGGAAGAATCATCAATGGCTCCACTACCCATAGAGACATTAAAACTCCCCTCCATTTTCTACTCTCTTTTTCTTTTAATGCTAAGTAGTAGAAAATTTGATAAGTGGACAAAGCCAATTACCTATATATTTATAGAGAGTACTGGACTGACAACTCATACACTAAAAAGATTCTATCCCCTCGCTTGGTCTGTCTCAATTTATGTGACATAATTTAAAAGTCAAATATTTTTTACTGTTAATTTGGATATTAAATCTTCACAAATTTTGAAGTATTTTAAGTCATAAAATTAATAAATATATTAAAATTTATAGTCAAAGATAAATTTATTGGAATTTTAAAATCTGAAAGTTACCACAATGGAGTAATAAATGATTATATTTTGTAGTGATGTAATAAATTGGAATTATGACGTGAGTATTTATTTATTTTTCCTTCAAGATTTCTATGAAATTTTGAAGTATTTTAAGTCATCAAATTAATAGTAATAATTGAAAAGATATATACTAATATTTATAATCAAAGATAAATTTATTTGAATTTTAAGATGTGAAAGTTACTACCTATAGAGTAATAAATGATTACATTTTATAGTGATGTAATAAATTGGAATAATGACGTGAGTATTATTTTTTTCCTTTAAGTTTTTCTATAAATCATGTTGTAAATGGGACAGCTAACTCGATTAAATTCAATAGATGAGGAGATGAGGAGATCATCATATGTTTTAGTTTGGTTAAAAGGTTTGGATATTTTTACAGGTAGAACGGGTGAATTTGATTTTTTTAATTAAATTAATTGTTAGATTGATCAATAGATTAGTGACATGTCATTGATAAATTTGTTAATTGAACTTTTGATTTAGTCAGTATCCTCACATAATAGAATCAAAAGGTATATCTAAGGATATTTTAGATTTGAAAGGTAGAAGAAGGGTAATTTTATACCAATTTCATTGTTATAAATATTTTAGGCCTTTTTCATAAATAAAAAATTGTTTGTAAAATAATTTAATGATAATTGAATAGGGGCTGATTTACTCTGACGTGTATAGTTAAATGAGGAGATATATCTTAATGTGTTTTATCTACCTAATAAATGATTTTGAATACAAATAAGGTTAGAAATGTCTAGTAAATTATTTTATCATGTGTTCGATTATATAATTAAAAGAGTTTGAGTATCTAAAAAAAAACTTTTTTGGAGACTAAAAGTTTTTTATTTTTTCTACAAAAGGTTTATTATTAAAAAGTGAGGTGTTTGATCAGATTTTTGGGAAATAAATTTCATAAGCTAAAAATATATTTTTTAAAACTTGATTAAACCCCTTATCGTTGGTCGAAAGTTTTTTTTTTTTTTAATTTGGTTAGCCAAAGAAAGACACTTTTTAAAACAAATTGATTTTAAAAGTTAATCAAATAAGTTATAAATAACATTTTAAGAAATTATTGATATATTCAACTATTTTTAAAAGTGGTGTAAATAATATCAAAATAATATATAGTATTTATTTATTTATTATTTGACCTTATAAACAAAATATTTGACCATTTATCCTGATATGCAAGGACAACCGGTCAAAATTTAAAGATTATTAAGAACCATCCAAAATGCGGATTAAGCACTAACCAAAGTTCTTGGTCTAAATTAAGATGCTTTGCCACTGTTTTAATTAACAAATCCAAGAATAGATCATTTACTCATGGATGCTACTCTATAATTTATTGTTATAAAACTTAATAATAATTAGAATCTATAATTACTTGTGGGGATTATATATACTCCCTCCGTCTGGTATTATTTGTCATGTTACACTTTTCGAAAGTCAGTTTGACCAATTTTTAAAGTTAAATTAGATCACATTAATTCGATATTTTAAACAAAAAAATTAGTTATTCTAAAACTATATGAAAAATACTATAAATTGCAATTTTTTGCATATTAATATGATGAAAAAATACATCTTAAAATGTTAGTGAAAATTTTTATAGTTTGACTCTAAAAATAGAAATCATGACAAACAATGTCAGACGGAGAGAGTATTATATATCATTACTTAAAGTGTGGAAAGGCAAAAACAAAACAATCTTTTCATGTATTTTTATTTGTTCAACTTTTAACATGTAAAAAAAAGATAATTATCTTCTTTTTTTATGTTTTATCCTTATTATTAATAACTTATTCTTCGAATCATTATCCAAAACCTAATACCCCCTCCGTTCACTTTTACTTGTATACTATTTTAAAATATAAACTTCTACTTTAGTTATCATTTTTAATATATCAACAAAAATAATTACTATGTTTTTCATGTTTTAGTCTAAACGTTAATTTCTTATTTCCTAAATCATTTTTCAGTAATAGTAAACACCAATAGATATAAGTATTATAATAAAATACTCATATCAATTATTACATCTTAATGAACATATAAAATTCAATATGAACAAATAAAAATGAGTGAAGAGGATGACAAATATTAATTTATATTATTTTATTATGACTATAATAGTATGATACAATCAATATCTATCGAATCTAAAAATTAATCAGAAAAAAATATTCGAACCTCGTATTTTAATTTCTCGAAGCGATAGAATGTTTTTAACATTCTATATAACATGAAAAGTGGACTTCTTTTTTCTTTTTATCCAATATTTCAGGGGTGTCTCCTTAAATGGTGCAAATAAGAGAATTTAAGTCAAAGCATACATACCTTAAAACACAAGCAATATGTCTTAATTAGAATCATATCGACCGACAAATGTGCATCTCTAAATTTACAAACTTTATTTCATAATAAATTACAGCACAAGGGGAAACAACAAAGAAGCTCACTTTGTTTTATTTTTTTCTAATTATCTTTTCTATATATGTTCTTTAGTATTTTTTTAAAATATAAAAGGACCTGCGCATGTAGTTTTAATTTAGAATATTTCCAATTAGAAAAGAGCTGATTAATATATTCTTATGTAGTTATGACTTATAAATTCATTTAAAAAGGTAATAATCTGATGTGGAAGAAAAATTAAAGGATAAGAAACAGCATAAAATCCTGCCATGCACTTTAAAGATCGTGTATTCCACCCTCCCTCTTTTTTTTTTTTCTACCGTCAAATCTCTTTATAACGATATTGTTTATTCAGATATTTTTTGTTATTATAGAAAAAATATAATATATGTAATTGACATGAAAAGTTAATATTGAGAATTTAATCGTTAAAATGAAATATTGTTATAAAAAGGTCGATCCCGGTAATCTTGTTTCCATCTTATTTCGTTTGAGTTGATCAAAGGACATGTCCCTTAGATAGCGCTGTGTATTTGTTATTAACTGCTTTCGGCATAAACAGTTACTTATATTTTAATTGTATAGTCTAATGTTCAAAAGTACTTTTAACTTAACTTGTACAACACTCTCTCAAATGAAGCTTAAATTTAGGGTAATATTGGATATTGTTTTTGGTTTTAAAACTTAAATTTTATTTCGGAAGGCAATTTACTTATAATCAAATTTAATATAATGTTTTTTTGTTATGTTAATTGCATATAAATGAATTCTCCTAAAAATCAAGAGAAATATTTATACATAATTTCCATTATAGAATATTATATATATAATCATGTTCTCCTCGTCTACTGCACATCCAAACAAACCCTTCATTAAAATCTTATTATTATATTAATTAGTGTTGTGGTGGTGGTCTGGTGATGATGGTTATTTAGTTATATATATTAGTAATAGTATAGTTTGTCTTTATTTATTTATTTTTTAAAAAAAATCCTTTTTTTTTTTTCTGATTTAACAACCTATTATCTTTTGGTTCTAATAACTTCTATTTAAGCCCATTGGCCCATCAAAAAAGGATGCAACCTTTGGCCTTATAGCTCGAGTTAGGCCAGATCGAAATGGGCTGTGGGCCTTGGACCAATATTGATCCAATTCTTACGACTTACAAATTGGAAAGTTCTTTCTTTTATGGAAAACTTTTTGCTAGAATATATATATTACAAAATAAAAAATATTTATCATTTATAACAATTACTTTTTTTTTTTTATACTTTATCACTTTTAATACATTTATAATGTCACTTTTAATTCATATTACAAAAAAAAAAAAATTATTCACATATAATATAATACAAGTTCTATTGATAGATAATACATTTATCACATATTTTAATATACTTATAATATAATGTATCAACTTTTACCAAACAATCATAATATATTTTTAAAAATAGTTATAATACAGATATATTGCATACATAATTCACTTTTAATATATATTGAAGATTTAACATAGTATTGATATAAATGGTAATAAATAAAAAGTATCACTAAAATCAGTAATTACTTAGTAAAAGACATTCTTCCTTCTTTTTTTTTATTGCCATTTGAAAAAAGTTGCAATAATTAGCGTATTTTCATGATTACTTATAAACACAATAATTAGCATTTGGCTGACAAATACTAGGACAGGGAACAGGTAACACTGAGAATTGTTGAAATGATCCAGCTTTGACCTTGTGGGATTTCATCCAAATGGCCTTAACCCAATTATTGTGTTAGGGTATTTTCTCTACAATTTGTTTTCGAATAAAATCAGAGTAGCCATCATTGGACATTTCAGTTCCTCAACTTGTTGTTATCTCCATGAGCTACTTACCAGTTATGCAGGAATAATACTATGGATCTCATTGTCCAGCCAGTTAACTTGTAGGTTGCATTCCACTCCATGCACGACCATCATCATCATCTGTTCTAAGGTTGCGATTATTTTGTAAGTATGATATGCCTGTCCATACTCCTCGAATAAGTAAGATACTAGCAAAAAGTACACTCCCAAGGGTGCAAAATACCTGGAAACCATAAAGACCATAGCAAGGGAATGTTAACTGCAAAGAGGAGTCATCCAGGCTAAGGGAAAAAAGATGAGACGGGGCACACTCATTTCATACTAATTGCTAAACAGACTCAATTAACAGAGCAAACTGTATAATTGATCAATCAACAAAGACAGGGACCTACACTACAGAAAATGTTGAAGTGAAAACTGAGTAGTAACGACAAATAGGTCTAAGCAGGATGACAATTGAAAATTTTCTCATGCTGCCGAGGATAAGACGGAGTAACACAAATTTTGTAGTAGGAATCCTTCTTATTTGGGTTTAAAGCATTCCTCGGATGATAGACACAATAATGAGCCCAAGATTTTATGTTATAATAAGCAATCAGCAATTTGAGTCTTCTAAACCGTATTATGATGCTATTGGCAGTACATGTAAGTTAAATCTTTTTCATAATCTGTCTGATGCTGGTACAAAACCATATACTCCCTCCGTCCCAATTTATGCAAACATGCTTGACTGGGCATGAAGTTTTAAGGAAAAATGACTTTTGAAATTTGTGGTCTAAAACAATTTTTGAGAAATTTCTTCGGCCGTAAATCATCTTTTAAGGATAAAACGTGAAGTTTAAAATCAAATTGTTATTAAAAATAGAAAGATGTCATTCTTTTGGGGACTTACGTAAAAGGAAAGAGTGTCACATAAATTGGGACAGAGGAAGTATGTATAATGCAGCGAGCACAAGATTCATTCAACTTGAAAGAGTAAAAAAGCTGAATCATTCAAAATTTAGAAGAGCTCAATGCATTAATTGAAGTCTGACATGTCCACTGAACGTGTCTTGGAAACGGACAGATTAGAATAGAAAGTACATTAAGTAGTGAAGTACCACATATCACCTTAACACAGAAAATAAGTGAAAGACTTACCTCAAGAACTGCCTTTGATAGCCACAAAAATGTCAAAATTATAACTCCGTTTACAGAAAATGACACCTACATCCAGTAAAACTCAAGTTACTAACTTAAAAACCAGTCAATCTGGAAAGCACATGTGCAACTCTAGATAGTCATACAAAGGTGGAAATACTTATTGGGAAATCAGAATAGAGAATGAAGCTTGGGGTTAACTCTCTCAAACATTGCAAAATGGGAATATAAAAACATAATCCATGAATAAGAAGCTAATAAATTCTTCAGTTCAAATTGAGAGACTAATAAATTCTTGAGCTGAGAATGAAAATTTAAAATGAAATATTGCATGGTGAGCTTGCATAACGAATTATTAAATAAGGAATGTATAACTCCTCACATAGAGACTGTCTGACTGGGGGAGTCAATGTTGCAGGATATGTCCTAAACATGTAGGGGTGCTCATTCCACTTCATCCATTTTCATCAAGAGAAGTTTAAAGTTCTCTATTATAGTCTCTTTTTTTAATCCTAAAGCAATATTCCCTCATTTTCTTGCTCTTCAATTCTATTCTACTGAGAGCTAATCAGCTTGTCTTCAATGAGAGGGATATGGCTAACTATGTGATACACGGTACAAAAATAGGTGGTCTACTTGCTATTGAGTAATACTTAGATAACATACAGAAACATGGATCCAAATAAATGAGAACCAAAAGTAAAACAGAGAAAACATTAAAAAACCAAAAGAATAATGGTATCGGTCTCCAACAATAATCAAGACAACTTCCTTATACTATCGAAACTACAATTATATTATCTGAACTTCCTTAAAGAGCAGGCATTCACACTTTGAGCATTGATCAGGCTAAAAAAAACAGTTAACATTGTAATTCTGACATAGTAAAAGGAGGCTTTTTCATGTTAGTTAGAGTTGATCATAAGAATCTTGGGTTTTATTCCAAATGGATTCACAAAGGCACTCTGTGTGATGTGAATTCCAAGCGGAATCCCTGAGATCTTACATCTTTTGAGTCATTAAGATCCATAAAACATGTAGTACCCTTTTGCTGTCATTTTTAATGATACTCCTCTAAAGATGCATTGGTCTTCACATGCTAAACTTCCTAGGGAATAGGTGTAACATTTGTAAGGGTGATTGTTGTCTTATTCTTGATGCTATCAAGATTTATAATGGAAGGAAAAAAAGTCCTATCCATAGTGGAGACAAAGGAACTCAAGGTACTTTGAAACTAAAGGGAAATCAATCAGTAGGATAAGGCACATTGTCTAGATTGCTTCTTTTTGGTGTAAGAACGAAGATATAGAATAGTGCTGAAAAACTTGTATATATTAAAGCACTATACAGAACTGATAAGAAATGCTACTGTGTTATTTTTGTGAGCATCAGTCAGGACAACGTTAGCTTTTCAAGCAAAGAGGTGGTAATTCTAGTCGTCCTAAAGGCAATTTTACAGGGACAATGAAAATCATTACATCCAAAAAAGAAAATAAAAAAATCCTATAATTTCAGGTGTAGGTGGACTAAAAAGAAAGTAACTTTGATTACAAAGTTATCGAATCAAATCATCCTTCACCGGGGGGAAACGAAAGGCTCACAGATACTTTAAACACCTAACATGATTACTGAAGTATGTAATCATCTTGCTGCTATGTCTTTGTTTTCCTTTATTACTTCCCCTTCCAATGTCACAGTCCAAGCAAGCACATCTAATCCATTAATTTTCCTTCTTTGCAACAAAACAAGGTTCATACCGTTTGGATTTGCTAAAAGAAATATGATATATCTCAACAATACGAACTTAAATGTCTATAGTCGACCCTGAATAATTTTAAGCCAGAAACATAGTTGATTGATCTGATATATAAATGAGGTCAATTTCAATATCAGAGTTAAAAACACTTGATTTTGCTAAACCAAAACCGCTATATAATGAGATTTAAGCAGAAGAATACCAATTGACTAGAAATTGAATCAGGCAAAACGGAGCGAACAGCTTTCCTAGCTTTTCGAGAAAGCTTCTTGAAAACGTTCTGTACAAATTTAACGAGTAGATCCAAACTTCGATCTTCCTCTTCTTCGTCTTCATCGTCTTCATCTTCATCATGATCTCCGGTTACTATGTTGCCTGAGCCTCGATGACGGCTCCAATTTCGAGAATCGCCGATGAAATCATCAGCTCCCTAAGAAAATCAAATCCATGTCCGAAATAAGCATTTCAATTTAAATTTCAAAAACTTACTGAATATCAAGGAAGTAATATTCACCTGAGAAAAATTGGAAATGCGTCTGGAAGCTTGAAGACGGAAAGTAGAGATGGGAGGGAATTTGAAATGAAGATGATTGAATTGGGGAAGATGGTTTATGGAGTTGGAGTGGTAAAATTTGTAGAGGGTAAAGTGAAGAGATTTAGTGGTGGACTCCATCAAAATGCGTAGCAGTTTAATGCTTGAGCATCTAAAAAGACACAACATCACTCAGCTGCCACCTTTTTCTTTTCTTTTTTTAAAAAAAAAAAAAACTATTTTCATTTTTAATGATCGCATTACCAGATTCAGTAAAAGATGTTACTCTGTATTATTTGTCATATTTTTTATTTATAGAATCAAAATTTTAAAATATATTTTTTTATCATATTTATATATAAAAAATTTGTAATTTATAATATTTTTCATATAATTTTTGAATATTTAATTTTTTGTGTAAAAATATTAAATTAATATAATCTAATTTAACTTTAAAAATTAGTTAAATTGACTTTTGGAAACCGCAACATGACAAATAAAAGTGGACGGAGGAATATACACTTATAAAAAAAAATGTGTTTACAATGTATAGGAATGAACATTGGGGTTGGATCAAATTTGAACGGATTAAAATGGGTCAAGATAATAAACGATTCAAAACACAGTACAATCTAAATTTGTTTGTGCTAAAATGGCCGGATCAAAACGGGTTAGAAACTGGTCATAAACTCATAATCCAACCCATCCAATTTTCACTAAGTTTTAATAGCTCTATTGTTATTTTATAAGTTTTTAATACCTAATAAAATTATTTTTTTTCTTTTATTATAACTATATATAACATATAGAATAATAATTAAAAAGGTTTGTAATAATATTTTAACAAGAATATTCAAAAATTAATTTAAATTACACTAATTTTTAATGAGTTAAAATAAATTTAGCTAATAAATAAGTGGGTCAATAATCAACCCAAGCATAAATAAGTTGGGTCGAGTTGGACTTGATTTTGCTAGCCATTAGTCATTACTAATTGAGGAGAAGAATAAAGGATGAGTATATCACTACCTCTCCCACGAAAAAAGGTGTGACAATATTACGATCCCTATTTATGCAAAATTGAATAAAATATGTTCAGTTAATAGTTTGGTTATGAAATATATGAACAAAAATATCTTAGGTTAACAATTTTGGTTTTAAAATATACTTACCATAAATAATTTGGTTTAAAAGTACTCTAATATTAATTAATTAATCATTCAAAATAATGTCCTTATTCTATAAATATACAATCGTTAATGATTATTTATTTAACGATGAGATTATTGTGATCTTATATATATGACTCAATAAGTACATAAAGTTATTATATTTTAACTTAAAATATTATAAATAAAAACTAAGTTCTTTAATAGTGGAGTAATATATTTTTTAGCGATGGAATATATTTTTCAAAAAAGAAAAAAAGATACTAATATATTTACTAGGGAAAGTATATTTTTTACCTAATAAATATTTTTAGATCATACTATTAACCAGCTGTTTTTGAGCCAATAATGTATTTTTAAAACTTTTTTTATTCTTTTCTGTTATTATTAAGGTTTGAAAAGGAAATAATTTGATTAGGCAGTTACTCTTTCATCCGGTATTATTTGTCATATTTTTATTTCTAGAGTCAAATTATAAATTTTTTGACTAACATCTTAAGATGTATTTTTTCATCATATTAATATGCAAAAAATTGCAATTTATAATACTTTTCATATAGTTTTAGAATATCTAATTTAAATGTTTAAAATATTGAATTAATGTGATGTAATTTAATTTTGTAAATTAGTCAAATTGACTTTCGAAAGAGTATAATCTTTTGTCAGAATCCGAATAGGATTGGGTCATGAATTAGCGCACAAAATATTGGATTCCGGATGTTAATTGAAGTAGAATTGTGGATGCATTATCATAAATACAGCCCAAAACACAATTACTAGTATTTCAGTTTCAGCAGCAATGGAGCATACAACTCTTGACCCTAACAGAGAAGGTTTAATGTGCGTAGCTTTACAGGACAAGTGGAGTTTTTTTCTTGATAATTTTTCCCATCAATGTTTTATTTGGAGCCACAAATACCACATCAAAATTCAACTCCCACCAATTCGTAACTTCAAACACTTTGTTAAGATGATATTATTGAAGTGTATCATCATTCCCTCCATTACTCAAAGCTTACACACCGATCACAAAAAAAGAAGAAACAAAAATTCGCGATTCAACGGTTACCTATGCACTGTTTTCCTATTTTTGAAAAGAGAGTTGGGTTTTCTTGTTTGTCGCCCTCCTTTGTATGCACAATGGGAACCTATAGAATTCGGCAGGAGTTGGACGTCTGCATTGTGTGATGCTGTTGAATTCGTCAACGACAAGTGTATATACACTATATGTATGAATGGTAAACTAGGTATCATAGAAGATGGACCGAAAATAAGCATGACTGATCCCTTTTTGTTGTCCACAGTACCTACCGATAAAATTGCTATGTATAAGAGGAGACAATTGGTTTCTTACCAGAACAAATTGCTTCTGGTTCAACAAAAATTGGGCTCATCTTCTGTTATTGAGGTGTGGAATGTGGACTTGACGACAAAACAATTCAGCAGAATGTTCGATTTGAATGGGATGTATATCTTTTTGAGCAGAGGATATTCCTCTGCAATATACGCGCCTGATCAAGGAAACTGTGTCTACTTTACTGAGGATGATAATGGTCACTGCATAAGTAAAAGGGAAGAATTACATGCCTTTGATTTTAAGGATCAAAGTATATTTGTTTCGCCACAGGAGAACATTTGTGTACATAATACTTATAATTCAGTTCCTTCATTGATGTAAGAATCATTTCATGTTTTTTTCTTCTTCTTTCAATTGTTGCTGGTTTGGTTTAATTGATGATAATTTGTCATTTTTAATTCAGGCCAAGGATAGTCAAAACACAACAGAATGCTGGAGACGACGATTTGAAAGATAAGTCAGATAACTTAACTCTGGAGCAAATAGTTCAGCCCAGTAATAACATCTGTGACCTACTTCCTTTCGACCTTCAAGAGAAAATTTCCCGGTTCTTGCTTATTCAAGATGCACACTCTTACATGAATTTTCGTAGTGTGTGTAAATCATGGAAATCATTTGCTCCACGCGTGTGCTGGAAGGTTGATGTGAATAGTAGTACTCATTCTTCTGGATCGTCCCTTCAAGATTGTGTTTGGCTCATGAGTATAAACCAAGATGATGGTTTGTGCACCTTGTATAATCCATTTACTAACTTAACTTGTTATATGAACAACAATGAGTTAGCAGGATGTGAAATCCGTTATTCAAAAGATGGAGTACTTCTTGTTTCTAGAGGTCCAAGATCACTCTTCTTCGTTGAACCTTTCAGCAAACGAATAATACAACTTCCAGATCGAACTGAAGATTACTGTTGTGACAGTGACACTATGTCATTCTCAGCTTCACCTTTTGATTGGCCAAACTGGATAGTCTTTGGAATAGCCAGTTTGGACAAATATCACGTTAGGATTTCATATTTGAGAGCAGGGGATGACGTTTGGACTAGTATGATAATGAACAACGAGGGAATACCTTTCCTACTTTCATGTTCTAGTCCTGTCTACTCGGGTAATGCATTCTTCGTCATAAGCCAGAATGGCAATGTAGGTGTATTTGGTTTCCTCCCTGGCGTGCACGCCAACTGGCAGATCAAACAGATTGCTCATCTATACAAACCCTGCCTTCCTTCTGTTGTTTGCCGTAACTTCTTGGTCAAGTGTGATGAGCAAAATTTACTCTACTCAGTGATCGTTGGAGGTCAGACACGAGAGCATGTTCGTGTTTATCAACTCAATGCTGTGCAAAATACGGTTAAGTTGGTAAAAGAGTTCAAAACATGGCTTATTTTCATCAGCGAAGCCTCATCTTTTTTCATGCATAGCACAAAATCAGCAGGACTCGACGATGCACTTCTTTTTCCCAAATTCAACAGCAATGGTGATTTCATTCACTACTCTTTGAAGAATGGTAGATTTAAAGCAGGGAAAGAAATGTGCAACAATATTTGTAGCAGGAAAGAACTTTTAGGACGTGTATGGACTCATAATAAATATTTAGCTCCTCATGCATTGTAGAAAGGAATAATGATATTACTTGTAAAAATATAAATATGATTAACATTAACATGTTTAGTTAGAATTTTGAAAAGATATGCAAACCTTATTATATGTTTAGGAGAAAAATAGAAAAGTTATTTTCGATTACCTAAAAAAAAAAAAAAAGTGTAAAATTCGTTCCTTGCCACTTGTCCTCTTTTCTTTTGCCTTCAGTATATCCGAATGTTGATGTGACTGAGCTCAAATTTGTTTGGACTTATATTATATCAAGAACAATATGTAATCCAATCTCACTACACCACAAAATTTTCTGCATCTTATTATTATCCAAAAATATAACTGTGGGGTTTCAATTTTTCAATTTCATTGTCACTTTCTGTAGAACACAGTGCACCTGTACTTGTTCTCCAACTTTCTAGATGTCTCTCTTTCACATTCCACTCGAAATCTGCTCTTCCTTAAATGGATTCCACAATGTTTTTCAATTTCCAAGAACCCAATTTCAGTTCAGAGTATTTTTCATCGCATCCACATGGAAACTCTTTCTGCTACTTCATCTTCTTCTTCTTGGTCCCTCAAAAACAGGCCTATTTCTTCAATTTCCAAGAACCCAATTTGCCGAAATACCCTCTTCCCGTTTTCCTCGTACAACCCAAAAAGATTGAATCTTTATGTTCCTTACAAAAAAAGATTGAATTTTTATGTTAAAGCTGCCGAAGAAGATGAACCCTCATCTTCTTCTTCTGTGGCTGTAGCTTCAGAAGAAAATGATTCTCCAAAGAATGATGCCCATATTCAAGAGGGTGAGAGTGGTCCTCAGCATGAGTCTGAGTCTGAGAGGATAGAGAGGGAGAAACAACAAGAAATGGATTGGAAGACAGATGAGGAATTCAAGAAGTTTATGGGGAATCCCTCAATTGAGGCTGCTATTAAACTTGAGAAAAAGAGAGCTGATAGAAAGCTGAAAGAGCTTGATAGTGAAACCACTAGCAACCCACTTGTGGGCTTCTTTAAAAATTTGGTTCGTGTTAGTTTGTCCAAAGAGAAAGAGAGGTTGGAAAAAGCAGAGGAAGCTTTTGTAGCTCTTGATCTTAATAAGGTAAATTCTGTTTAAAATGGTGTAGTCTATTCTTTTCTTCAGACCTTATACGTAGGGGCGAACCCAAATTTTAAAGTAGAGTTGGTGCGGCGCCTAATTTTTGAAACACTTTTTGCATATGTATACATGTTAAGCTGTTGTTATTGTTGTATAAAATCAGTCTAATAACTATAACAACATACTCTGTGTAATCTTATAAGTCATAAGTGGGGTCCCAAGTGAGGCTTGGGTGGGGTAGAATGTTGGCAAACCTTACCCTTGAGATAGAAAAGCTGTTTTCGATAGCCTCGGTTCAAATATAATATGAGTCTACAATGAACTTAAGAGCTGCTTATTCAGTGAGAACTAATTGTGCTTGTATACATGGTTAGTCTACTCTGCCGTAATGTTTGTATTTGTTAATAGCTACATGATTGTCTTGGGGATTTATTCTGTGTATCTTGATGTTTGTATAAATTTTTGTTGTCAGCTAAGGAACTGCTTTGGCTTTGATACGTTCTTCGCGACTGATGTGAGGAGATTTGGAGATGGGGGAATTTTTATTGGGAACTTGAGGAGGCCTATTGATGAAGTAATACCCAAATTGGAGAAGAAGTTATCAGAGGCTGCTGGACGGGAGGTCGTCTTGTGGTTTATGGAGGAAAAGACAAATGATATTGTAAAGCAGGTATGCTTTAGATGTTTAAAAAGATAATTATGACTGTTTCGTTATGCACTATTAGCTTAAGTCTTCTGTGAATGGACTACATTATGGTTAGTTGAGGATGTTTGTTACTTGGCTTAAGGAAGCTGTGAATCTATCAGCTGGAATTTGCAACTTTTCAGTATACGTAACTCTAAAATTCACTTTAGTGCTTGTGAATTTTTACATTTTGTATTGATTATGGAGAAAACATCAACCTTAGGAGGAAGTACAGTGATGTAGGTGAAGAGCTCAACCTAATGGAGTCCAGAAAAATGAAAAAGAAAAGGTGTAGTTGATATGCTAGAAGAACAAGTCTCTGTAATGAACCTCCTAATTAATTCCATTTATTCATAGTATATGATCTTTGATAGCCACATGAGATTCATTTATTTGTGTGGGGCAAAAGACTAACTTCTGTCACTTCAGATGTTTTTAGTAAATATTCCATTTGATTACTGTGTAAATGACAAATATTGTTGATGTTCTTTTCTTCGACTTCAGGCTTGTGTGGTACAACCCAAGTCAGAGATGGATCTTGAATTTGAATCAACCAAATTAAGTACTCCGTGGGGCTACATCAGTGCTATATCTTTGGCCGTAACAACTGTTGGCACTATAGCTTTGACCAGTGGTTTCTTCCTTAAGCCTGATGCTACGATTGATGATTACTTGGCCAACGTTGTACCTCTTTTTGGTGGCTTCTTGACCATTTTGGGAGTTTCAGAGGTATGCATTGTATTTCTCCATTAAATCGTGTGAGTTGATGGCTAAATCTCATGAAAACTTTAAATCAAATCTCAAGTTTGCCTTTTGTTTATGTCAGAGGTTTGTAATATTTAGTTTCTTAGAAATTCTTTTTGCCATGTAAATGATTTTTCTACTAAAGTCTCATTTCAGCTATTGGTACAACATAAGGATCAACAAACTTTTGACCTTAAGATACACTCGAGCATAAAATAAGTGTAAGTTCTGTGATGCATTTCGTACTATTGGATTGACATGATGTGTTCCGAGGAATTCAGAATTGTTATATTATAGACATTTTATATGCTGAATATGGAAAAATGGTTTATTATAAAAATGGCTGACTACACAGATCTAAAATCAATGCAACTGACCTCTTTATTTTTTTGTAACTATTTGTGGTCGCGTCCTTATATTTCCGAGCTTGTAGCCTTTACAACTTCATAATATGATGTAATTGGTGTATATCATGATGAACAACAAACTTCTAATGTCTGTGTTTTGCTTAATAATTGCTATGTTACTTGATGCATGGCAGGTAACCACAAGAGTAACTGCTGCGCGGTATGGTGTTAAACTTAGTCCATCTTTTCTTGTTCCGTCCAATTGGACTGGGTGTTTGGGTGTTATGAATAACTATGAGTCCCTGCTACCAAATAAAAAGGCTCTATTTGATATTCCAGTTGCTCGTACAGCAAGTGCATACTTGACATCACTAATACTTGCAGTTGCTGCTTTCGTGGCTGATGGAAGCTTTAATGGAGGCGACAATGCAATGTAAGTCATCAATATGAGAAATTTTCAAGATATCGATACTTGTCTCTTCCCGCCTAACCTCTTCAGCATGGATTTTATTAATTTGATTGTCCTGTTTCTTCGGCAGTCTTTTCTATGATACTTCTGCTTATTTTCCTCTCTTCTTTTTTCAGGTACATAAGACCTCAGTTCTTTTATAACAATCCGTTGTTCTCCTTCATCCAATACGTTGTTGGACCATATACTGATGATCTTGGGAATGTGCTGCCTTATGCTGTTGAAGGTGTGGGAGTTCCTGTTGATCCCCTTGCTTTTGCTGGACTTTTAGGTGAGTTTCTCTTTCAGTAATTTATTGTTTGAGCTCAAAGCATGAATGTTGAAGAATGAATTGGCACCACAACATCCGCTCACTTCATTTTGGTCATCGCTTCTTTTGCAGGTATGGTGGTTACATCTTTAAACCTTTTACCATGTGGAAGACTAGAAGGTGGGCGCATTGCACAAGCTATGTTTGGCAGAAGCACAGCTACATTGCTATCTTTCGCGACTTCCCTGTTGCTAGGGATAGGTGGTCTAAGTGGAAGTGTTCTATGTCTGGCATGGGGACTGTTTGCAACCTTCTTCCGCGGAGGAGAGGAAGTACCAGCACAAGACGAGATCACCCCACTTGGAAATGAGAGGTTTGCTTGGGGTTGTGTACTCTTCTTGATGTGTTTCCTAACACTTTTCCCTAACCTTGGTGGTACATTCTCCAGTTCATTTTTTGGTGATCCATACTTCCGCGGTACTCTGTAATTTATGAATTTAGGGGTCGTTTGGCAGGCTGCATTAGAACAAAATAGTCCATGGATTATGGAAGGTATTATTTAGTACCATGTTTGGTAGGAATTTGAGTCTATGTATAACTAATCCATGGATTAGTTATACCTCCAACATGGTATTATAGGATGTATTACTAATACCTTCCATTTGGAGGTATTAGTAATACATAGGATATAATACCATGGGATAAGCTATGTAAAGACAAAAACATCCTCAATCATTTTAATTATTTTGTGTATTTTCTTGATTTTATTATTTATATTTGTACAAGTAAGTTTATTTAAATAAATTAGCTTACAAATTATTTAGTGAGAGTTGTTTATTACTAATAAATCCAATATAAATCAATACAAATTTGAAATGTGAGTTGTATATTTGTATATGAAGTTTGTGATCTAAATTTAATGTGTGTGTGTATATATATATTTGCTTGGTTTTTTAATTATTTGTATTTTAAATAATTTAAAAAATTTACATATATATTAAAACTAAAACTTGCAATTTTATGTGTACATGTATTGGTTTATTCAATTTTATCATTGTTGACCATTTTTTCGATTTTAAATGTAGATGGTTTATCTTTTTTTAATTAAAAAATGACCTTTTGTGAGTGATCAATTTATTAAGATGACAATTATTTATCCTCAAATAATTCAAGTGAAAAAAATAACAAACAAGACAACTAAATTGTTCTTCCCATAGCTAGTTAGAAGGTTATAAAAAATATTATTGTCCAACAATTATCTACCTTGATTCAATTACATAATAATTCAAGGGTATAATTGGAAAGAAGCTTTTCATAGAGCTATAATCCAAACACAAGATGAGGTGGGAAAAAATGAATCAAACACTTGATAAAAATAAACCCTGCATTACTAATCTCTGCACTACTTATCCCTGCATTACTAATCACTGCATTACTAATCCCTGCATTATGAATATTTGTACCAAACGACCCCTTAGTGTTTACTATACCAAATGTATTATAAAGTCCTATTCTTTTGTTTGTTAAGATCAGGTGTTCTCTCTTTACTATATATTGAATGTATAGGTGCATTTTCTCTTCTTTTTTTTCTTAATATAAACCATAAAAAAAGGTCATGTAGACAAAAAAAAATGAAGATGGATATTCTTGGCTTCTTTCAAAATTTCCAACTACTACTAATTGATTAAGTATTATTAATCCGTTTCTTGAAGGATCAGTAATCTATTGTTCTATTGATACTCCTAAATTAATCGCTACACATTTTCATTAACGCAATACTTTGATAGAAAAGTTTAACTTGGTCAGTGTGTCGTTATTTTTGTTAAAAAAACATTTTACCTAATATGAGATTTTTCAGCGCAAATTAAATTTAATCAAACTCTAATTATTTTTTATTTTTTATGTTAGTCAAAATTATTGGGAAAGGAAAGATGGTCGATTGATGGATCATGTTGGAGCATTATGAATTATGATGATTATGGTGAATGCTAATCCAGCTAGCTTACATGTAGAATGATTGGGACAACGTTCTTAGCATTAATGCTATAACATACATGATATATTGGCATATTAACGGCATCTAATATATGCCAAAGCTAAAAATTATCCTATTACCTAGGCAATGACAATTAATAAAAAAAACAAAATAATTTGTTTTTACTATTTTCCTGTTTTGCTGTTTGTTTTGTTCTTACTTTTCTGTTTTAAACTTTAAACCCAAACATGAAAAAGAAATACAAAAAGATGCTTCATTGATATAATGTTGAAAAAGGATGTAGCCTACTGGCCTGCTTATAATGATGCTGTAGAGAAAACTAAAAGGCTAAACATATCGTGGCCTCCTAAAATAGATATCATATTTTCACTACATTTTAATTAAACTTTATTTATTTTTGACAGCTCATGTTATACTGCATTGTATTATTTTAGCACTTTTTTAACAATTAGTCAAATATAAAAGGTGTATGTCAAATAAAATTAAAAAATGTGGCATATATATTAAAAATAAATTTTAAATGATGATATTTTAATAGAATGAAGAAGTAGTCAATGACTTAAATACATGTGAATTTTTTTGCACAAAAACTGGTCATCTTCTCCACTCCGCCCACCCCAACCCCAACCCCCCACTCAAATTGTCTTCTTCACTATTCCCCACCCACCCAACGTTTTCTACACCTTTGCTCACCCTAACCCCAACCCCCCAACCCCACCCACATCGTCGTCTCCACCCTTCTCCACCCATCGTCTTTTTCAAGTTTTTTCGCTGCCCTTCTTCTTTGCGACAACACGAATCGTGACTTTCTAATGGGTTCAAATTTATTTTTTGTGAAATCCTTCGTGTTGAAATTCATTTTTTTTTTAGCATCATCAAGACTATTTCTCCATGGAAGGAGTTCAAGTTTTGAGAGATGGTGGTTGAGAAATAAGGGGAAAAAAATAAAAATTAAATGAGTCTTTCACGCACTGGTATTGAATGCATTTACACTCATTAATTTGGTCCACAAATAATTATGCAATTTCATCATTTTGTACTAAACCTTTGTCAAGTGTTCTATATATGTTGGTTGAGGGGAAAAATTATTAATGCTTTATATAGTTTCAGATAATTGATATTGAACAACACGTGAATGCTAGCTTTTACGGTTGAACTAGTCTTATATTCATTTTCTTAACTAAGTTTTCCCATGCCTAACAAATTGTTATTTTAGATGAATCAATATAAGAAAGGGCCTGATTTTGCAGCAGCTTCTAATGTCATGTTAGTGAAAAGTGTCAAAATAATACAACAAGGTATGACATAAGGTATCTAAAATGAACAAAGCTTAGTTAAGACATTTAATTAAAAATTGACATCAATTTTAGGAGATCACCGATGAAATAAGGCCAAACTAAAAATAGTCGTAGTAGGAATACACCAATAATGAACGGTACCATTTTCTTGGTGCAACACAGCAAATATATATATATAGTTTTAGTTTTTAAACAGAGAAAATTTTTAGCCGTTATCTATGTATATAGAAAAAAAATTGTAGTAGATATTTTTATTGATGTACGTAAGCTACGGCCTGTGGTCCTTGGTCAACTGGTAGAATTAATCGTAAGTGATGATATAATTATGTGTGCATTGTGGAGCGTGCCTAAATTTTAAACTTTAATTATTACTACTCATGCAGTCCTGCCATATATAGTCAATCAAAAATGAATTATTTAATTTTATTTTAATTTTTATATTTATGTTAGAGCTGAATTATTTTAGAATTATGTCATATAATTCGTTAAGAGTTTTTTATATATAAATTTAAACTCGAAAACTTTGATGAAAGAGAAAAAAAACTCTATCAACGACACAACATCTAAAATTTATATATATCATATATGTATACTTTCCTTTTCACCACCCATATTGTTTATTATCCTTTTTTGCTCCATCACTCTCTCTTCAATTCACCATTTCCTATCTACTCGACTTTACCTATAGGTTGTGATGACATCCACATATATAAATATAATATACTATTGTTCCATCTTGAATTAAAATTCTGACTATATATAAAAATCTCAATAAAATGTTTTTTTAAAAAAAGTGGATATATGCTATATGAATTTGTATTAAATGAAACGCCATAACGTATATGAAATACAAAATAACAAATAAAAAAAAATTGTAATATATATCCTAATCATTTTAGCTTAAATAATCATGTGAATATTTGGTTCTAACATATAGGATTCTTACTTTTATTATATGAATTTAATCCTATAGTAATTAAAGTACGCACCTTGACTTTAATCGATATCTACTTGAATAAGTAATTTAAAAAAAAAATATATCACATAAATTAAAATTGAATATCATCTAAGTTTCTCGTTACTAATTCATCGAGAAGACCAAAAAATAGAAATTGACGTACACCAAATGTCGGGTTGTGGAAAAGGTCAACTCCGTGCTTCATTCTTCGTTGACCACACGTCTATTTACTCTCTATACAAGTTTTCATCAAACATCCACATTTTTTTATTTTATTTTTTATTCCATCTTTAATATTTATCAAAAGATTTAATTAAATTTATATATATATTTACTAAGACAGTTATAGATTAAAATATTTTCTAACAAATACGATTTTGTATTTGGTCATCCTTTTTCTTAGCTTTTCGTTCATTCCTCCGTAATTTTCTCTTCTTTTTTTTTTCAAAAAAGATAATTTTAGGATTATTATATTTAGAAATTTCTAAATTTACAGTATCTAGATCTCTTTAAATACAGAACATTTGTCCCTTCACTTTCTTGGTTCCCTCACTCTATAAATCCATCATCGTCCCCAAAAATCTCAACTAAGCAATATGGCTAAACTTAACACCTTTTGTATGATAGCATTCCTCCTCTTTCTCGCGCTAACTTGCGCTTCTTCCCGTCCAGTGCGTGCGCCTTATCACGATGTTACTCCGATGGAGCATACTAAGGTATATTTATTTATTTTTTAATTTTCTTCCTATTTTAATTAAAATTTCTGGTTTCGCCGCTGATTTTAAATATTAATTATGTGATTACAGGATAAGGCAGCTATGAAAGAAGATGTGGAGGATAGATGTGAAGGCCCTGGTGGAGAAGAAGAATGTTTGATGAGAAGAACATTAGAGGCTCATCTTGATTATATATATACCCAGAGACATAAGCAACCTTAATTTTTATTTTTTATTTTAATTTCATCTCTTCAATATATAGTTTTATTCTTCTTTTTTTCTTAAAATTTGATCGATCTAGATATATCAATTCATTAAAATTACTAGTTTCGCCCCTAAATTTAGTTATATATATGTTATTAATTCTTATAGTATATATATATGTGCTTATTTAATTTGTGTCTTCAAGAAGTTGTTTTCGCTTTTCTTTTCAAGTTCTATTTTTTTTTAAAAAATCAGAAAAAGTATTTTTTTCGTTCGATATTCACAGTCATATATTAGAATTCGATTATATTCATATGAATTATGCATTTGAGCAAAAAGTGAGTAATACTCGTTTCACCTGAGATTCTTATGAGAAAGTATCTTTATTTTTACCCAAAAAGGTAACATGAGTTACGAGATCATGAGTTGTAGTAGTGACAGTGCCCCAAGTTAGAGAAAGTATTCAGAGGTATAGAGAAATATGAAAGGGAAATAGTGATGGGCAGATTATGTTATTATAGTCATGCACCTAGTAAGTTATTGATAATGAGTTTTTCCTTATGGGTGGACTAAGACGTGATGAGTTGTGAAGATCTCATGATAGGAGGTAGAATAAGTGTTGTTAGTCAAGATGAGATAGAGTGTATATATTTTTAATCAAAATAGAGTTGAGGCCGAGGTTCCATTGAATTAGAGGAGGCTAAATATATGTATTGAATAGAAGCTTGGAGTATTCATGAAGTTATAAATCTAATCAAGGATTATGATATGTTTGAGAAGGTAATGACGTTCAGAACGTTATAGAACTGATTAAGTAATAAGGTATAGTATAGTAGGCGAGCATTAAGTGGTGTGTGATTAATTCATTTATTTAGAATAAAACAGACTTTCGTACTAAGGGACTTGAATCTTAAACCAAAATGGAAGTAGTGTTAATTATTATGTTGTCTCGTGATGTCTACTACTTCATCATGTCTTAAACAGTATAAAGGCCTATTTGGTATTCTATATTACTGGTTGTTTAATTCATTACTTTAGTATACTCTAGATATATTATATATAGTTAATAGTCCATTTAGGTTTGATTCAATAACTTGTTGATTACACATGCATATAGATATAAAATTAAAACGTTTGGTGGATAATCTAGAAAGAGCAACGTATGTTAATTTTGATATATTATTAAGCTTAAATAGAGTCTGAAAACGTAAAAGACACTTGTAACATGTTGGTTGGGTTAAAGGGACCTAACAAACTACAAATGTTTTTTTTCTCTCAATTAGCACATCAAGGAAGTTACCTTATAATTAATAAGTCTGAACTATCAAGTTAACTTATATACTTGCTATAAAAACTAACAGATATGAAATTCAAAGTTGCAATTCATGCTAAAATTTTTGGCTCCGTCATATCTATTAAAGTCCAAGTTCAAACAAGTTTGAATTATGAAATTCGAAATTGCAATTTCAAACTCAGATCTGCATGGTAATAATTTTGGCTTTGCTATCGTTCGTCAAAGTTCAAAGTTCAAATAAGTTTAAATTATGAGATGCAAAGTTGCAATTTCAACTCAAATTTGCATGGTTGAAGTTGATTCTGAATCGGTTCAACTTAAAAAAAAATTACAAATTAATTATTCTTTTGATAATGATATAAAAGTGGTCATATACATGGACGGAGCTACACTAGACTGAGGGTGTCACCCTTTATCAAAAAATGACATATAAGTAAAATAATATTTTAGATATTAAATAATGTATTTTGAACACCCTTGAACAATAAATTTCTTAACTCAGTGATTTTTATTGTTGGCGGAGGCCTTTGCAAAAACACTCCTAATTAACTTCTAAATTATAATTAATGCATCTTTTTAAGAAAACACAATTTAAATATAATATTATTTATTAAATTATCTTAAATTAGAAACTTGCAACTTAAAAAATTTAAGGGAAAAAAAGTTTATGCATTTGATTTACTTTTGAGTTTTTTCTTTTTGTTAAAAGTAAAAATAAAATTCAAAAGTAATTATTTAATTTAAAATTCATAAGCAAATTCAATTTGTTTTCTATAAAGCTATTTAAAAATAATAAGGGCTCCATATAAAATTTATTTTAATAAAACTTGTTTAATTTTATTTTTTATTTTTTATTTTTCATTTTTCATGTCTCGTTGTTATTCATCAAATTTGGTGAAATCTTGAAGCATAAAAGGATTTCATTCCAAATTAAATTTTTTCTTTTTTTCTTTTTCTTTATCCATTCACTGTCAATAGATAAAAAATTGAAATTCTTGTAGTGTCGTGAGGATTCTTGATGTTCTGTCTTTATCATACTGAAAACCGGTTATTTAGAAAAGACTGGGGTTCTTGATTTATTCCATAAGGCATGTCGTTTACAAGAATGCCATGAGGTCTTTGTTTTTATTTAGGAAAAAACAGGGTTGGGTTTGTTATTAACCAATTGCTTCTGCAATAAACATTGGAGCTTTCTTGCATGTCCTTTGGCTGTTGTCAATCGATAAACTGAAATTCTTGCAGTGTTGTTTACTTTGGGGTGATAATTTAGATGATTCTTGATGTTATAACTGTCTTTATCATATTAAAAGCTTGTTATCCGCTGTTAACATGAGTAATGCGTTATTGTTATTGTATTCAGATGGGATGATTTAAGCGGCTCAGCTGTGATGTATTTATGGTTTTTGGGGAATGCAAGATGGTGTCGTTCGTGTTAAAGGTGATGAATTCTGGCACATGACTAGTTTTAAGGTTGACAATTCATGATAGATATTATTGCCTCATAGCATATCTTGGATGGTTGCTTGTATTTTTTTTGTATTAGGCTGAAAGGAATCTCATATATGTAGGTCAATGATGAAAGATAGCGTACCGCTGGTGAGGCTTCTCAATGGAGTACCAAAGAGGAATGGGCAGAGTGGATGAGGCATTTCAGCATTCAACTTTTGAAAGAATCACCCAGTCCAGCATTAAGAACTTGCACAAT
Organism: Solanum lycopersicoides; assembly: GCA_022817965.1. Lineage (NCBI taxonomy): Eukaryota > Viridiplantae > Streptophyta > Magnoliopsida > Solanales > Solanaceae > Solanum > Solanum lycopersicoides. The sequence goes on from CM040618.1 coordinate 128,176,704, forward strand.
GCTGGCTAAACTACTACAGGTATTATCTCTCTTTAACATCCTCTTCCTCATCAGTTACCTTAATCTCATAAAAAATAAAACAGAAAACCTCTTTTTCATTGTTCGAAAGAAAAGGAAGCAGAAGCTAAAAGACTTTCAAAAAAGAGGAATTGCCAGAAATATAGAAGTGCTTCTAGTTGTCTTTCTTTTATCTAATGTGGAAATTTTGCAGCCTTTTGTTGGGTGGGAGCTGTTTGCTGCAGGTTTTCTGGTCACAACTTAATGAGGCTAGTCAAAGGCAGCTAGTACGGAGTTTACAGATGGCGTTTTCTTCTCCAAATATTCCACATTCTTCAATTTTGAAGATATTGATCCATTGATGTTTTTTTTTTTTGATAAGGTAACTTTGTATTCACACCAAAAAGCTCATCAATTTTGAAGATATTGATCCATTGATGTTCTCACAAATGACAGTGTTAATATGTAATTGAGTTCAAAATAGAGGCATTTTCATGTTTCTTCATACACAGGATTGATTGTAGGAGAATCAGCTTATGTATACAAGAAGATTTACTGTCCCTTTACATGTTCAGACTGAGTGAATATAGGATCTCCAGAATAATTACCTTAACAAGATAGTCCCTCCATTTTTCCTGTAATAGAGATGCCCCTAGGAAGAGTAGAACTGCTCAGAGCATTACAGCGTGATAAAATCAACGGCATACATCCACTAATTTGCTCTGTTCCTCCATTAATGGAGGTCAAGCTTATGCACAGAGAGATTGGATCGAGAGAGAAGAAGAAGAAACCTTCATTGAAAAAACTTACTAATGAGTGTTACATTGTGATCTTATATACAAGATCTAATTGATAAAAAAATCTAGAAGCTTCTACTAAACAAACTAATTAAATGACTAACTAACTTCACACTATTAACTAACTCTACTGTGCTAACTAACTTCACTATACAGTATAACAAACTTTACTGTACACTATATTCTCAACACCCCCCTCAAGTTGGAGGTGAGGTAATTACAGACAACTTGTGTAGTAGAGTAGCATGTTTAACCCCAGTTAAGGCCTTGGTAAATATATCTGCTAACTGTGAATCAGTGGGGATGTGATGGAGTGTGATCAAACCTTGCTGGATTTTAGTTCTAACAAAGTGACAGTCGATTTCTATGTGCTTTGTTCTCTCATGGAAGACTGGATTCTTGGCAATATGGACTGCTGCTTGGCTGTCACAATGGACATGTATTGGTAAGGAGCATTTGATAGTTAATTCATCAAGCAGCCTTTCAAGCCACACTAGTTCTCCCACAACTTGTCTTACAGCTCTGTATTCAGCTTCAGCAGAAGACAAGGATACTGTGGCTTGTTTCTTAGACTTCCAACTGATAGGGCTATCACCCATAAGTACTAAATAACCACTTAAAGACTTCCTTGAATCAGGGCATGCAGCCCAGTCCGAATCACAAAAAGCACTAATCGTGAGATCAGGTTTGTTTGAAATGAAGATTCCCATTGTAGGGTCCTGCTTTAAGTATCGCAATACGTGATAAGCTGCTCTCAAATGTGGCTCCCTAGGTGTTTGCATAAATTGACTCAAGTGTTGTACACTGTAGGCTATGTCCATTCTGGTGTTGGTAAGGAAGTTTAATTTTTCAACCAACTGCCTATAATGAGTAGGATTGGATAAGAGCTTGCCATCAGTAGCTTTCATCTTCTCATTGTAATCAAGTGGTGCTGTGGTGGCCTTGTAGCTTAATACATCAAAATCTTTCAAGAGATCAGAAGTAAATTTTCTTTGTGAAATAAGGACACCATCATGCCTGTATAAGATTTCGAGTCCCAAGAAGTAGTGTAGTTTACCCAAATCTTTTATCTTGAACTGATCATTGAGGAATACCTTTAAAGAGTTGATCTCATCAATATCAGTCCCAGTCATAATAATGTCATCCACATATACAGCAACAAAAACCAAGGAACATCCTTTCCTTTTATAGAATAGTGAATAGTCACTATCTGAATGTTGATATCCTTTAGAACAAAGACTGTGTGCCAACTTATCATACCACTGACGGCTGGCCTGCTTCAATCCATACAAGCATTTTTTTAATTTGCATACCATGTTATCACAACTCACAGCAAAACCTTGTGGAGGTGTCATATACACTTCTTCATTTAAATCACCATGCAAGAATGCATTGTTGACATCTAATTGATATAGATCCCAACCTTTCTTCACAGCCAAAGAAATCAAGACTCTAACAGTGGTCATTTTAACCACAGGTGAAAATGTCTCAGTGTAATCAATTTCAGCCTGTTGTGTGTAACCTTTGACTACCAATCTAGCCTTAAATCTCTCCACACTCACATCAGCTTTATGTTTGATTTTGTACACCCACTTGCAACCAATAACTTTCTTTCCTTCTGGTAATGTGACCATTTCCCAAGTGTTATTGGCATACAAAGCTTCAAACTCCTGTGTCATGGCATGTTGCCAAGTAGGATGCAAGATTGCCTCCTCAAATGAATTAGGTTCACATTCATGCGAAATGGTTTTCACCAATTGCTGACTATCAAAACAAAAATTACTGAAACAAACATGATCATGGTGGGACATAAAAGATGTAAGGGAGTGCAGGTTAGGCAAGGTGTAGTTGTAATCTTTGAGGTAATTAGGAGTATGAGTTGTCCTAGTGGTTCTTCTAAGTGCTGGCAAATTGTTAGTGTTTGTAGAGTCTGTATTGAGATCAAGTAAGGTGTGTTGTGTTGTGTTGTGGTTTCATGTGTGCCTTCAGGTGGTGTTGTAGTCAAGTTGGTATTGATAGGTACCTGGTCATTAGTGATATCTTGTGGTGTGAAATTATCCAGCAAATCATCATTAACAAAAGTGTTTGTTTTTCCATGCATGCAAGTTAAATCAGTGGGATGAATCAGCATCTGTAAGATAGAATTAAAACTAGAGCCAACAGGAGCTATGACAAATGGAAATACATTTTCAAAGAAGATGACATCTCTAGATATATGAACCCTTTTTGTTGTTAAATTCAGAACCTTGTAACCTTTTGTGTTGAAGGGATAGCCAACAAAGATGTGAGATGTGGTTCTTGGTTCAAATTTGTCCTTATGAGTTTTCAAGGTAGTGGGAAAACAAAGACAACCAAAACTCTTAAGATGAGAATATGTGGGTTGTTTGTGGTATAGTAATTCATATGGAGATTTGTTATGAAGGAGTTGAGATGGTAATCTGTTTATGAGGTATGTGGCAGTCAACACACAATCCCCCCAGTACCTCATGGGTAGCTTTGACTGGAACAGAAGAGCTCTTGATGTTTCAAGAAGATACTTATGTTTTCTTTCCACTACTCTATTTTGTTGAGGTGTATAAGGACAAGTTTTCTGGCGTATGATTCCTTTGGAATTAAAAAAACAAGTGGCTTCAGCTGAAGTGAACTCCAGACCATTATCATTTCTTATGGCTTTTAACTTGGATTGGAACTGAGTTTTTATGAGGGATATGAAGGCTTTGATGGTTTGAAGAGCACTACTTTTACATTTTAGTAATTGTGTCCAAGTGGATCTGTTGTGGTCATCTACCATAGTGAGAAAATAATGGTAACCATCATGAGTAGGAATATGGTATGGTCCCCATAAGTCAACGTGTAGTAACTCAAACACTTTAGTGGTAGTAGTGGTACTCTCTGGAAATGGTATCCTAGTTTGCCTAGCCATAGGACATATGGTGCAAGTAAAAGACTGTTTATTTGAAAAATTTATAGGTATAGTTGAGATGTTTTTCATTTTTACAAAAGGAACATGTCCTAATCTAGCATGCCATAATAGTTCATTATCATGAGTATGATTGGAAGTATTAGCAAAAGAGGGACAAGATTCAGTAACACAAGAATGGGAATTAACAGTATTGGGAACTTCTTTATTGATAGAAGGACTTTTTACAAAAGATGTGGTGCACACATTAGTATTTTTCTTCCAATCAATATTGGTTACAGAAGGAACAAGATGACAAGCAACATGTGAATTGTTTTGAACAAAAGATGTAGAGCAGTTATGACACTTGTGACACAGGAAGTATAGACCATTCTTGGCTCTACCAAGTTCCAGAGGGCTCTTCAGAGAAGGCTCATGCTTATGATTTGTTAAAGCTGACTATGCCATTGAGTTGTAGTGCTAAACAATTAACAAAAATTAGATTAAACTTGAAACTAGGAACAAACAATACTTAGTTCAGAGTCAGTGTTGGACTTAAGAAAACATCACCAATTTCAATCACTTTGACCTTATAACCATTAGGTAATGAAATTAAGAGTGGATATGGAAGTGATCTAATGTTTGTGAGGTTGGTTTTATTGTAGGTCATGTGGTGTGATGCTCCTGAGTCTATAATCCAAGAGTCAGCATTTAGTTTGACACATTTACAAGAAAGATCACCAATATCAGTAATATCAGTAATAGAGGAGTAACAAGCAAGTATACCTGCTAGATTCACAGCTCCATTCAACATAATGTCTGAGTTGTCTGAGTCAGAAGATCCATTTTTAACCTGCAAAGTCCCTAAAAGGTTAAGCAATTGTTCATATTGATCTTTGGACAATTTTAGTGGCATTTGCCTCTTGAATTCTGGTCCCTCCTCAGCCTGATGCCCATTCATATCAGATGCACACACATGTGCTGCAGAACCTGTGCCTTTTCCCTTTTGAAACCTTGGATTGGATGGATACCCATGAAGCTTGTAGCATCTATCCTTTGTGTGCCCTGATTTCTTGCAGTAATCACATAATAAGGATGACCTGCCAGTACTGGAATTTCCCCTAATCATAACATTTGTATTTGTATTCGCAGAACTGGTTCAACTACCTCTAGATGAACTGTAGTTAGTTCTGAAACCTTTGTATTCTGCATTACTGTTGGTCTGGACATGAGCATTGAGTGAGGTAGAATCTAAGGTTGTATGATTGTGAGGTCTCAACTCTCTTTGTTTTTCCTCTTGGGACAAGATGGCAAAAGCTTGAGCCATGCTAGGAAGTATGTTCATCATGAGAATATTGCCTCTAACAGTTGTGTACATCTCATATAATCCGATTAAAAAATGTATGAGTCTCCTGTCTTGTTCAGCTTTGTGCATTTTGGTCTTACCACCACAAACACACACACAAGTGCACTGAGAACTAACATCGATGGTGCTCATTTCCTCCCACAACTTCTTCATCTTTGTGTAAGATCCAGTAATGTCTAGAGTGCCTTGGACAAGATCATTGATCTCTTTTTGCAACTAATACATCTTACAACCATTTGTCTGATCGTATCTCTCTTCCAATTCTGCCCAAAGTTCCTTGGTATTGTTCACATACTGCAAGCTATCACGCAATTCTGGAGACAAGGAATTCAAAATCCAAGAGATGACCATGTCATCACACCTCTCCCATTGCATAAAATTAGGATCAGTATGAGCAGGTCGCACGATTGTTCCATTAATGAACCCTGTTTTACTCTTGACTGAAAGAGATCTAAGAACAACCCTTCTCCAAGATCTATATCCAGTGCCATCGAAAATCGCAGGCAAAAGAGAGGAACCTGCACTCTCTGAAGGATGCAAGTAAAAAGGACTAGAAAAATCCATTCGAACTGTGGACGAACTAGAAGTAGAATCAGCTTGGAGATCAACCATGATGTTCGATTTGTTTGCAAAGTGATTCAATCACAGAAATAAGAATTCAATTTGTGTAATAAACCAGAGAACTCAGCAGCAAAGATGAGTTAATTGAAAATTGCGAAATTCTACAACAACAGAGATTAACAATTATAGCGGGGGGGAAAACTCACGAAGTAAATCGAAAATGGAGGAAGAACACAACCAAACTTTTTGACAACCCGGGTTCTGATACCATGATAAAATCAACAGCATACATCCACTAATTTGCTCTGTTCCTCCATTAATGGAGGTCAAGCTTATGCACAGAGAGATTGGATCGAGAGAGAAGAAGAAGAAACCTTCATTGAAAAAACTTACTAATGAGTGTTACATTGTGATCTTATATACAAGATCTAATTGATAAAAAAATATCTAGAAGCTTCTACTAAACAAACTAATTAAATGACTAACTAACTTCACACTATTGGTCGAGGCCTTATATCGAGTCGGTTGAGTTGAAGCGGCGCTAACTCTACTGTGCTAACTAACTTCACTATACACTATAACAAACTTTACTGTACACTATATTCTCAACACAGCGCACACATTAAATCATAATGGTAGTAGTAGGATCTCGTAGTTTTTGAGTTTTGTTTGTTTTAGGTTGGGTGCTGGGGGAAATATCACTGTAATGGACTTATCATCTGGATTGTACAGTGGTTTTACCTGATGCATGTGAAAATTTTTAGTTGTTTCCTTTTGAAGTGCTTAATGTTGATAAAGGGTTAGGCTAAGCTCTAAAAGTTGTGTTTGTTCCTAGAACTTGATATCCAATGTTTTTTGAAATGATTGGCTCAATATATGAAGGAGTTGCATATTAAGACAGTGATGATGTGCTCTGTAAAGCTCAGCAGTATAATTTTTGTCAGTAAAGCTGCAGTACTATAATTATTATTTCAGTTTGGCTAATTGTACTTCCAGGCGGAGTTTATGGAACATGATGAGGATCCCCCTTCCTTTAGATAATCTGTCTGCCGGGTGCTCTAGCGGAGAAGGTGGGTTTATTCTGATATTGTGCAGTTGATTGATATATACCTTCTGTTGTTATTAGTTTAGTAGAATCCATAATGAGCTCTTCCTCTCAGTGTCGAGCATTTGCAAAGGCCCTACATTATAAGGAAATGGAATCTGAAGGCGCACTTTCAAATAGGAGGGATGCAAATCCTGTTGCTGTAGTTGAAGCTCTAATCCAAATAAATAATCAATTACATCAACATGAGGTCTTGATTTCTTAGTTGTTTGTTGCAGCTTACTTATGTTTCATACTGACTTTCTGCTGATTAAACTAATCTATGCTTGACATCTTCAGGCAGCTATTGGAATATTAACATATGCTCAGCAGCCGTGGGGTGCAGTTGAAGGAGTCATGGTACTGTTGATTGTTGCATTCCGTTGTCCTTTTTTAATTGCAGTTCATTTTTTTCCTGTTAATCTTAATTAGTACTATAGGCTGCACAAGCTTTAACGTCAAAATGGTGGGTCTCAAATGTATTTCTCCTTCACTGATGACATTGCTATTTGTCGATTTTTATGGTACGAGAAGTTGCAATGCTGGGACGATGCTCTTAAAGCATACACTGCTAAGAGCACACCATCATTATAAAGAAATATATGCCTACAAACCTGAACTATGATATACGTAACCAATGATCAGCAATGCACCCTGAAATTTACATAAAAATTGATCATATCAATGGCTATTATAGGATTGGGATTATTTAACAAGATCCAAAATCAAGAGAGACACTACTTAGAGGAAGGAAATGGAGATGCCTAGGTAATAAGAAAAATGAGCGTAAAAGGCCCATGAATGGAGTGATAGATAGCATGCTGATTCAACAAGAGTAGAAACAAAAATATACATGTGGAATGAGTATTTTACCATCAGCTAAGGTAGCATCTGGCATTAAGCACAGGAGATTGAGAACCTTATGCCAATTAAATCAAGTTTCTCATGGGATTTTGCTTTACTTTAAACCATACAAGACAAGACCTCAGTTATATTGCCTTGTTTGACCCTACTTTTCTGCTTTAGCTTCTCAATTTTGTGCCTGCTTCAGAGCAAGTCTGAAAACTATAATAATTGTTGAGAATGGTTTTGCTCATCTTGAAAATGAACTCTAGTTCTCCAACCAAATTTGATTTTGCTTATCTTGAAAATGGACTCTAGTTCCAATTGCATTGTTATAGGTACGTTGAAATTGTGTTTGCAAGGAAGTCCCAAGGACAATAAAGGAGATGGACGTGATTTGGAGCCCACAAACGGAATACTACCAGCATCTGCAAAGCGGCGAGTTGGCCTTCTCGACATATTGACAAGTAGTAATAACTGAAGCATATACAATAATTCAAGTTAATAATAAGGTTATGATTGCTGTTCAAAGTATTGTTGTTACAGTTGATGGTACAACAATATAATTGGCACTACTAAACAAGGCAAAAAGAGATGTGTGATATAAGATCTGTCTACTGATAAGATTGGAGTAATAATATGAAAACATGTTGTATATTGTACAAATCGCGATACAAGAATTTGATAGTGGAAATAACTTGGTAACATCAACTCCCTTATGCCATCCAGTAGTACTAAAAGGCATAACAAGCTTGGTTCTTTAGTAATTTATGCCCATTTCTGCCTCCTTGGGCCGAGTACTTGCCCAATATATTCTCCAGACATGTTAGGATCAACTAGGGGTGACAAAATTATGTAAAACTTACTCGATTGTGAATGTTACATTATTTAATGAACCAGAGTGAGAGAGCAGTGATGTATTCGAGAAGACATTTTTGTTATTTTTTTAAGCATAAAGGGTTAAAAATATCATGTACTTTAATCTATTTCGTAATTATTTGAATCGAACTAATCGCCTGAGCCCCTCAATCGAATCGAATGAAAAATCCAAATCAACAAATATAATTTACTTCTGATTAAATTACCCAATTTATTTTCTTAATTGAAACACGATACTCACCAAACCAAATAAGTTCTTATCAAATTAAATCCATATACAAAATAAATAACGAATAGGTAAAAAAAAGATCGGACGTAAAACAAGCCCAATATATTTCCTAAAAAAAAAGAAGAAAAGAATTTGATTCCCATCCATTCTCGATGAAGTCCGTCTCTCCCGTGATTGGCATTGTTTCAAGTGGGGTGGAAAAGAATCATGTCTCGCCGGTGTGTTGCTGGTGGGTATCTTCCATCTTTATGTAGTTATCTACCTTAATTTATTTGCTTTTCTAGGGCTTTCCTGTGTATAGAATTACATTTCTATTTATTTTGATTGTTTGCAATTTTATTTTTATTTTGATTGTGTGCTTTCGGTGGGGATGGAGGCAGAAATTCAAACATAGGATTGTTTGTGGAATAGCTGAAGCTTTTTTTGATACTGAATACATAGTGTATTTGTTTTTTACAGGATGCATCAATCTGCCTTGCATACGAAAGAAATGCGCAGTTGATGATGTTGAGGAGGAGGATTTCCCCGTGAAAGATGAACTTCATAAACTCACATCCCAGGACCTAAGTCGGTTTACAACCCAATTTTCTCCGGAAAATCTTGTTGGAGTCACCCACTTAGGAAAGCTCTATCGTGGGAAGATGGTCATTGGTGATATTACCAAGAATGTCGCTGTCAAGATTATAGGTCTTGATGAAAGGATGATTCAATATACAGGCAACGACAAACTGGAAAGATTCGAGGTTTGTGTGTTCGTGCAAGCTCATTCTCTTCCTTCCCTACCTTATCTGACTCTTTTCTTTGTTTATGCTTCCGTAGTATGAATTGAAATTTTTGCAAGCTCCAAGGATTAAGGGCAATCCCAATTTAGTGAAAGTGATTGGATATTGTGAAGAGGAAGAGACCTTGGGGATTGTTTATGATCTAAATCCACACGATACTTTGGAGAACTTAATTACTCGAGGTGTGCTTCTATCTTACTCATATTTTATCTATTTTCTGCTGTTAAGTACGTTTGCTATAGCTATATTTGGGCTCAAACCAAGGCAATAGTGAGTCCTTTGAGCAAAGAAACTGTAGTCATTAATAGGGCAAAGTAGCTATTACCAGAATACAAATGTGGGGAGGAGACATGATAGGCAATGAATCTCCTTTTCCAAGACTCCGTAGGAGAGACGTTGACATTCCAATTACTTTTCTGCTTTTGCTTGTTCAGCTGACTTCAATTGGATGCAGAGGGTTAGGACAGCCCTTACATTAGCTCGCTTGCTTAATTATCTGCATGATAGGAAATACCTCATTCGCAACTTTGCTCCATATCACATTGTGCTTGACCAGGTACAATATTGCAATTTCATTTTGTTGTTCAATATTCTTGGTTGTCAAGATTCTATTATGTTTGTATTCAGTAATTTGAGTGCCTGAAGATATTTTGCGTTTCATCTCTCCAGGATTTCACGCCAATTATGTTTGAGTTGGGTTTGATTGTTGGAGGGGTTCTCGGTAATACAATCAATGAATCAGATATGAGATGTGCTCCATATGGCTACATCGATACATACATATTTGAATGTGGTACTGGTATGACTCGAGTTCTCTTCTTTTGTTTCCGTTAAATAGAACTCTAGCGAATTAGTGTTACTTTTATTGTTGCATCAAATGGTATGGTGGACAGAGTGCTACCCGCTATTCGGTATCTATGCGCGGGATTGCGGGTAGAGAAGTATCCGATGGATCAGTGGAGGAAAGCATAAGTTGGTGCTGACAACACTTTCATAAAAGAAGCTGACAACAATTTTATGTCCTTGAGAGTTTTTTTTTTTTTTTTTTGAGACATTTCTCAGTAGTTTTCTTTGAGTTGTTGTTCTCCTCAATTTCCTTGTGTTCGTTTTAATAGAAGCTGACGTTATGTTTGAAATGAGGGGATGTAGAAAAAAATAGAAGGAAAAGAGGCAAATGATTTGTGTAGTTTTGTGTTTGAAATGAATGCTTCATTGGTCGTCTACCTTGCTAGTTTGTTGCCGTTAATTTTTGTTTTTCGTTCTAGCCTTTTTGGTAATGCGTTCATGTCTCGATTGTTTATTGGAAACCTCTTTACATCACAAAGGTATGGGGAGGAGGGGGGTATGGTCAACATATATCCTACCTTCCGTAGACGACCCCGCTTGTGGGATTAAACCGGGTATATTGTTTTTGTTGTGTTTCAAATGAATCATCCTTCCCACTCTCTTTTCTTCCATTTCTTTCCTCTCCACTGTAAATAAATATACCCTTTGATTTTCACAAACCAATAATAGTTATGGTTGATCCGGTGTGAGATAATTTGCAGATGTGTAGTTGGGGGGAGAGCTTATAGTTATTAAAGTATTGTTTATATATTTTTATTTTTTTTGTTGATTTCCATTTTTTTATGTTCCCTTTTCATTTGTGGTTTCATTTTATTCTTGTAGTTTTTGATGTGCTTCATTCTTTGCATTTCCAAAAAAAAAATAAAAAAAATAAAAGCATGTGCTACTGAACTTGAGAAGTCAAGACTCTAAGATTGTTATTACTTTTATCTGTCCTGCTTAAGCTTCTTTTCGTTACCCTATAACCATGTTTGTACTTTGTCAAATACTTTGCAGATACGTTCAGTGTCAAGTCTGATGTTTTTGCGTTTGGTGTTTTGCTCTTAAACTTTATAAGCAAAAGAGTTGTTGAGAAAGGAAACCCCGTAGACAATAAGGCACTTGATTTATGGGCCTTGAAGGAGTTCAAGCCTGGGTGTTCACTTGTCCACCAAAGTTTTGTGGGTGATCCAAGTTTTGATCATCTTGATGCAGTTGCAATAACAGAACTTGCAAAACGCTGTGTAGAAGATCGACCAAAGAAACGACCAAATATGAAAGAAGTTGTTGCTCGTCTAGAGAATTTACGTGTTGTGTAGGACCATGGTGAAGAAATTAATGTACATACTTGATAGTTGGGTTTTATTTCCGTTTGAGTTTAGTGGATTTGTTTGAAGGTTTGCTGTCACATTTTTTGATCTCTTATGCTAGCTTTATTAACTGAACATCATACGATTGTGAATAAGATACATTATAACTCTCTTTCTTCAATATTGTCAGCACACAATCTTGTTAATTTGATCCAATCCATTTATAAGCCATTTCTAGAGTAGATCAACCAAATTTATTGGACAAGCCAAAAGAACCAACTCTTTTGAGAAATTATTATGACTTTATCTCTTACATTGTTTATTCAATTGAAATCTCATAGCCCACTCCATTCGCATCGGATCAATTTGTGTAGTATATATACCCAAGCCCTTCTTCTATCAGTACGACGAAGCACGTGAATATGTTGAAAGAGCAAGGAAATGTTTGGCAACCGAGCTTGCTGCACTGGTTTGTTTCTTCATTCCTACCTTTTTATACTCATCTTGATGATTTTATAGCAGTTAATTCATCTAGGTTCTTGAGAGCTATGAACGTGCTTACAGCAACATGTTCACGTTTGTATTATCATTAAGTGATTCCTAATTGCTGTGATTTTTAATGATCTGAGAATCTATTTTATCTCATTCTAATTAGGTCATTGAGCCCTTGTTCGCAATATGTGGACGCGCAAAAATAAATGTCTAGGTAAATTTCAGTGAATGAGTTGCATATTGGATGTCTAATCATGATTTTTTGATATTTTCAATCCGAAAATGCTTACATGAGAGCTTGGGTGACTAGTTTTGACCTTTGTATTTTGTTCTCAAACTCATGTAATTAGTGGTTTAATTTTGTCCATGAAAGTGTCCTTCAAGAGTTGTGAATAACAATTATTATAACAAGGATTAATTGGAAACCTAAACTAAAGAAAAGCTTTGCGGATACTAGACAATCTTTCTTACATACAACATTCAGTAGTATTAATTAGTGGTGAAACACTTGTATTATTTATGGAGAATAAGTATGGCAAAATAACATATCTTGAAATCTTTTTCCTTTTTCTTTTCAAACGGCTATCTAAGTCGTTAGTAAAAATGGCATGAATATATATATATATATAAAAAAAAAGGCTCAAAACTATCAACAGATGAATGCTCAAATCATCATTTATTATATGATACATACTTTGAGTTTTAAATGCAATAATAACCTCATTGTAAAACTTCTTTGTAAGCTTGTTAAAACCACGTACAATGGTTTTAGCACTTAAAGATTTAAAAACTCAATGATTCCATTCACAGAAAAATTCTAGCCCTTTGCATGAAAGTTAAGAAAATAAATATAACTTTTTAATTTTATAATCGTAAATTAAAATTATGTCAAATATATTAAAATGCATGATTTTAATGTTAAAATATATTAAGATATTAAAAATTTTAATTTTGTAATCGTAAATTAAAATTATGTTAAATATATTAAAATGCATATTTTTAAATTAACATTATGTTAAAATATATTAAGATACTTGATTTTTAAACATGTCATATTAAAAAATTAAAATTAATAAATTATTACTTTTAAGTTATTGTCTGATTGGATAAAACGAATATAAAGGTAGCCAGCCACCCGCGGAGATTTTATTGCTCTCGACTAAAATGCAAGCCTCTGTTTTAGTCAATCTGTTGTGTCGTTCACGTCAAACAACAAACAGTTTGCGGGCATTCTCTTCTTCTTCTTCTAACCAGTCTCGTGGTGGTCTTCCCCGATTCTACTCCGATAAGCTTCCTCCTTCCAAGGCAATGCCCATTTTCTTCTCTGACTCCTACTTTTTTTCTTTTCTCAAGAATGGGGTCTTGATTTTATTGAGAAAAGAACAGGGTTTGGGTTTGTTATACAATTAATTGATTCTGCAACAAACATTCGAACTTTCTTGCGTGTAATTTGACTGCTGTCAACTGATTAACTGAAATTCTTGCAGTGTCGTTTACTTTGGGGGAAGGGTTCTTGATGTTACAACTGTCTTTATCATACTGAAAACCGGTTATTGAAAAAAGAATGGCGTTCTTGATTTATCGTCTAAGCCGTGTCTGTATCCTTCCAAGGATTGTCCGTTTTTAAATAATGGGGTCTTGATTTTATTGAGAAAAGAACAGGGTTAGGTTTGTATTATACTACCAATTGCTTCTGCAAGAAACATTCGAACTTTCTTGCGCTTCAGTTGCCTGTTGTCAAACGATAAACTGAAATTCTTCTAGTGTTGGGGAACAATTAGAGGATTCTTGATGTTATAACTGTCTTTATCATAATGAATGCCGGTTATCTGAAGTTAACATAGGTAATTTGAAATCAAATGAGTCTAAGATAGAGCGGAGTGGATAATGAGGATCTTATACCCGACCCCAACTAGTTTAGACTTGAGGGTAGTTGTTGCATCCTCTTCTTTCTTTTTCTCTAGCATTATTGTTATTGTATTCAGACCAGATGATTTAAGAGGCTCAGCTATGGTGTCTTTATGCCTTTTGAGAATGCAGGATGGCGTTGTTCGTGTTAAAGGTGATGAATTCTGGCACATGACTAGGGTCTTAAGGTTGACAATTCATGATAGGTATTGCCTCACAACATATTTTGGATGGTTAACAGTGATATACAATTATGTATCCTAGACATTGTGCACGAGTAGTATCTTTCTGTTTAAATGTGTGTAGTTTAAATATATACAGCTGCGAACTATGAGAATGGCTTGTTTAAAAGTATCATTTGAATTGCTGCTTTATTTTGAATAAGGAATGTGAATGACCTTCGATTCGCCAACGTCCTATTATCTTTTAAAAGCCTTTTGTATTCCCTTTCCGGCTTTCCCTATTCTCAATCTGGTTGTCCACTTTGGGTTTTCGTAATATAGATTTTAGATCTGTCAATTCTATGAAGGATATGATTTTCAACAAGTAGATGTTGATTTCCGTCTTAACATAAGCCAAAAGGGTTGTCCTAGAATAAGAAATATAGTTGGTGTCTAGGGTTCTATATAATCCTTTAACAATGGTACTGAGTTAATTTCACCTATTCATGATGCCCAATTTGCAAGGGTAGAACTATTTGATGGAAAAGGAGGATTAGTTGAAGGCTGTATACAGAACATTGATCAGAATGGATTGGATATTGTGGCTCTTGAGAATCCAAAGTCAGTATCTCCACATAACACACAGTGGCATGTCTATGCTGCATTCGGTGAGTGATTATGAGCATGATTAGTGGTGTTATGTATAGATCATTTTTCTGCTTTGCATAATGTACAGTAAGTTACTGTAATGTAGGTACTCTGAAGGGAGGCCGGGCTGATTGGCTTGTGGAGAAATGTACAGTATGTCTGAATTGCCCATGTGAATATTGTGTCTCTCCAGAAGCTTTCAGCAACTTTTTTGTTCACTCTCTTCGTTCGATGTTCACAGGAGCTAGGAGCCTGTAGTGTGACTCCCTTATTGACGGACCGATCTCCTTCAATATCAGAAAATCGTGTAGATAGATTACAACGTGTCAATCTTGCTGCAGCTAAACAATGTAAGCTTTTTCACTCTGATACAAAATTTGTTTTGTGCACTAATTTTCTTTGTGGGTGTTTGTGTTATGTTTTTGACATTAACAGCATTTTGTTTTAGGCCAACGGTTGCATGAAATGGTTCTAAATCCTCCTATAAAAATTGGTGGACTTTTACCTCTTGTAAGTTGGTTTTTCTAATTTCCTCCCACAAAGTGAAATCTTTTTCAAAGCGAACAGCATATAGGAGACTCTTAAGACTATTTGTGGGTCTTTCTCTTTGCAGAACTTACTCATTTTTCTTTTCGTTCTTTGTTTCGTGGTGCCAATTATGCTCTAGGTTAAAAATTCAAAGCTTTCGTTTATTGCCACGGCAGAAGCTAAACCAGTATTTAGTGCTTTAAGTTCCATAAAAAAAGAATCAACTGGACTGATGATAATTGGACCAGAAGGAGGTTAGTATCTTTGTGCAGCTTTTCCTTCTCTTCCAGTCTATGCCCAAGATTTTGTGCTTTTATGCTGATGATATTTTGTTGGTCATAAGTCAACTATTTGATTATCTGAAGAAGTCCATTGTCCAGAATCCTGATGATAAGTGTAAGGAATCATATATGCCCGAACATTTTTACAGAGTAAAAGTAATCATCTTTGGATAGATAACTTATAAAACTAGGCTGTGTTTCAATGTGAAGCTCCAGTTTTGGATAATTTATGTGTTGAAGTTCGTTTGGCCTTTAACTTATAAAGAGGCTTTTCTAATACAAGAAATAGGAGAATCCTGTGAAGTATAATACTCAGCTTTATCCAAAAAACTGGCAGAGTACCCATAATGTTGATTCTATATAAATTCTTAAGAGGGGGAAAGGAAAAAAGTAGTATAAAGGAAAGAAGAAGAAGAAAGACAATAATTGAAAGAAAAAAATAGATTGCCAATGCTAACCCTTTTGCTTCAGCAGGCCATGCAACCCTCCTACCCGTGCAACCTCCTGCTCCATTCTCCAATATCCACTTTGCTAGGCTAGAACAATACTCTCCGACTATACACCACCCTAACTCTAACCACAAACTCTATTTATCTTTCTCGCACTGCAGGAATTACTTTGTACAATACAGAGTTTGTTTTGTGATGATTTGGCTTCACATTTGTGGTGCTTTTACGATCGCTTATGGCCTATGGGTGTACCAGTGCAATCTTGCAAGCTGAAGTGGGTTTAGACCCTCTTGTTTTGTCCTCATTATACAGAAGTTAGAGTCCTTCAGGAGTGGTGAAAAACAATTATCATAAAAGAATTTGGACCAAAACTAAAGAAAAGCTTGCGGATACTAAACAATCTTACATACAACATTCAAATATAGATAATTTATCATTTTCTTTCCTGTTGTATGTAATTATTGTGAACACGCTCCATTGTAGACTTCACCGAGAGAGAGTTAAACGTGATTCTTGAGGCTGGGGCAACTTCTGTTGGTCTTGGACCACATCGTCTACGAGTTGAAACTGCTACAGTGGCTCTTTTGTCAGCATTAATGTTGTGGTGTGACAAGCAAGAGTTATTGAAGGTTTAGCAAGCTTGCAGGTAGGTAATGTTTATTCATTCAGTCAAATTCAGTTTGATGGTCTTGTTTGAAAGGGTTCAATAAAGTTTTCAGTTAGGATTTCTTTCATTTTTTTTGTGGATCCATCATCTTCAACTTACACTGATAAAAGTTTAATTGATCTCTCAAGATCTCTATCAGTATATGGCTATGGTTCTTTTTTTTCTAATCCACATGATTGTATACCTATGGCACCAAAATCTTAGAGAGAAACATAAAAAAGGGAAGAGCAGTATGCTAACTATGGTTGAATCTTTCTCATCTTTGTTACATCAAAAAATTCAAAATTGCAGTTATAGGATTTCTGATTTAGTGTTTTGGTTATTGAGAATTAAGTTTCTTCCCGTCCCTTACTCTGGATTAAACGGTTGATCATTAGCTGAAGAGGGTAAGTTGTATTAACAGATTTACATGCTCTAACCAATTTAGATACTTATGTAGATGAATCCTTTTGTTTTAGGTAGGGTTCATATGCTGAGGGGTCCCAAGAAAGCGGCAAGTTAGAACTATTAAAGGAATTCAGAAGTGAAGGATCAAAAATAAAGGATAATGATCAGTCTTTCGCTTTGTTATGTCTGGTGTCACGCTCACTCCATTTGGGAAAGCCCAGTGTATCATCCTTGACACAATACTTCTGAACTTGCCCAGCTGACTTTTCTTTGTAATCTCAAGTGAAAATCTGGTAATTATTTTTGTCCAACTCTTGGACAGTTTTGAAAAGCCAAATTGCTACCTGAGTGGTGAGTGATGACATTCAAGTCCTCATTTTTTTAGTTTGTCTTCGTTGCTTACTTTTCTTCAGTATTATATAATATAATTAATTGCCTTGAAATGCAGTTATTAATTATTTTTGTTTTATACATATTTTCCGTATGTCATATCAATGTAGTAATTTTACAGGAAGCTTCAGCTAGTATTTTAGGCCATTATGTGATTGTGATATAATTAAGGCCTAATACACTGATTTAGACACTCAAACTTGTTCTAATTGAGCCCTTTGAAAACATGATAAAGTGTTTTGTCTGTCAACAATTTTGTTCTTGTGTACATCAGGTTCTGTTTAAATTTTCTGTCTGCTATCGTATAGACTTTTCTGCAGTTGTGTTGTAAGAATGACTATAACTAGGGGAGGTTTATTCTGAATGTATATTTTTTTAATTGGTGAAGTGTTGGAAAGATGTCTACTTTAATATTACTATCCATGGTTGCTGGTTGTTTAACTTTAAAGTTTTAAAAAACTATGGCATGGATGGAATGTGTTTTGCATGCCTGACCTGCAATTGTAGTTAGTATTTAGTAAATGACCATGTGATGATTGGTGTCATTTCATTATTTTGTGTTTTAGACAGCAACTATGTCTGAATGAAGGTTCCTAGGTGTGAACCTTTTTGGATGTTTTTGTTAAATATGTAGACAACATAAGCATGTGGAACTTTATTTGTCGACAGGAATCGGATTGCATTTGTATTAAGCATCTCTTGTAGATAATTCATCCTACTTTATTTTTCGCTAATTTTGAAGAGATATGTCATATCTTAGTACATGCTGACATATACGGAGAGTTGGAATTTTCTTTTGTAACCCAAAATTGACCATATTGCATTCACATCAATTAGATTGATATGTACTAGACAATTATCACACCTAAAACCTTCCTTCATCAAATAGTAACACATTTACTTTCACATCAATTGGATTAATATGTACTAGACAATTATCACACCTAAAACCTTCATCAAATAGTAACACATTTACTTACTATTTGAAGTTGTTGTAATTATACATTAGCGCTCTTCACATTTCCATAATTGTGTGGTATGTTAATTCTTAACAAGGGAAAAAAGGAAGTATTTTGACCAAATCACTCTTTGTTACATAGAGACAGATTTGGAAGAAAACAATCAATTCCTTCTTGATTATGTAAGTGGAGATATTTATTTTGAACCAAAATAAAAAATGAAAAGTGAAAATTTATTTTTTCTCCGTTTATTTTTATTTTATTCATTTTCACTTTTATTTATAATTTTTAACATATAAGAAAAACAACTTTGGTTTATTCTCAATATATATATATATATATATATATAGTATTAATTAATACAGACATTAAATGACATTAATTTCATATTTATTCCGAAATTTTATCCTTATCGGAGGACGAAACCACCCTAAATACATCAAAGCTTGTTTAGTTAGAATTGACGAAACACGGTGGCAAAAAGAGTAATAATTGGAGGGAAAAGGGGCATTTATTTTATTTATAAGAAGGGTGGGTAGTCCAGTCAAAATAGAGAAACAGAAAAATCCATAAATAGGAGAGATTGATTAGGTGAATCATTCAATATTTTCTATCTCCGCCTTTCTTCTCCAACAATGGCGATTCAATTGGAGAGTTTGGTCGAATCGATAAAATCGAAGGTGAGGAAGTTGAAGAAATCGAAGAAACCCTACGTCAAAATGGACAAAAGCTCCAGCGTCAGAGTGGAGATCCGTAGCAAAAAGGCTCGGAAGCTCATCGACAAAACTCTTCAAGCTGCTGATCGTCCCGGAAAGAGTAGTCTTACTTAGTTCTTCTCCATCGGGAAAAAAATAATTAAGAGTTGATTTGAAAAAATGAATTTTTCTCTTTGTTTGAAGTTGTGTATATATATAAATTAGATTTTAAAAAATGGCCGTTTCTGTGTTCCTCGACGGCGATTATATCCATTTTCCGATGGGAACCGTTTCGGTCTTTAATTTCTTCCTTTTATTGATTCCCGTTGTTACTTTATTTTAATGACAAAAAAAAATGGAGTTGGTGTTGGGTTAATTTTCCTTTTGAATGACTTCGTAACGTTTATCCAATCGATAAGTAATTTGGAGTGCTAATTAAAGTGTATTAGTAGAGATTAATAACCAGACACACTATCTGTTACTACTTCATATCTCTTTGTTTAGTGGAATTACGTTATTATTATTTTTATCTCGATTTTATTATTACTTCTAATTTTATATTTTGTTAATGCGATTTATATAAATTAATATAATGAGTGCAATAAATAATTGGATTCACCTCATTGTGAATTCACGCAAACTTAAAAACTAATTTTATAAAGGAATTTTAATTTATCTATTTCATGTGATGAATATCAAAGTGTTACAGATTTTAATTTATCTAATTTCATTTGATAAATACCAAAATCTGTATGAATTAAAATCTCAATCCTATGAGTTTTCAGCTTATATTTAGTATTTTTTTTATTTGACCAAATATTTTATATTTTCTTGTTAATTTTTAAATTCTAAAACACCTAACTTACCCTTGACTTTATGTTGTTTCTCCTTTTCTTCTTATTTTTAAACGATTACATTTTTAAAAGTAAGGAAAATTTAATCATTTAAATAAATTTATTAATCAGTGTTTTTCTATCAAACAAATCAATTAATATAGTTTTAATACTTCTATCCGTACACAACTACATAATTATTTATTTGTAACTTATGATTAATTTCAACCCTTATAATTTATCAATTATTTATCATTAACTTATTCAAACGGACTCATATAATCCCAATCCAATGTGTTAGGTACGGATTTACAAAAATTCAGTAAGTTTTGATCATACTGTTTTATGTAGTAAAATATCTATTAAATACTTTTAAATAATTAACTGTAATCTTATTTATTATTGCATTATTTGAG
The DNA here is from genome assembly GCA_022817965.1 of Solanum lycopersicoides. Taxonomy (NCBI): domain Eukaryota; kingdom Viridiplantae; phylum Streptophyta; class Magnoliopsida; order Solanales; family Solanaceae; genus Solanum; species Solanum lycopersicoides. Next base: position 128,197,090 of record CM040618.1, read on the forward strand.
AATGTTATATAAGTATAAAATACTTAAAGCCCATTAAGTAGCTAGCATCAGCGGCAGAGCCACCTTGGTAATGGGTTCATCCGAACCTTTCGATGAAAAGTTATATTATTTATATAAGATTAAAATAATATTTTATGTATTTATAGTAGATATCGAATTCTCTTCTGCTATTCCATGTGTCTATTTAAATGAATTTTGGACCCTTATTAAAAATTTTGACTTCGCCACTGACTAATATAATATATTCACATGCTATACGTGACATACATCATTCGGAAAACGTTTATATAAAAATATTAAATTATAACTAATTTTAAATTTTTAATATTGAAAAATCTCAAAAAAGATAGTGTAATTTTCAAATAAGTTATATTTGACGTAAATTTAAATTAACCACAAGTGATAGTGTGTCGTTGCATTACGTAAGCTACGTGTCAGGGTATATTATTGTGAATACTGTGAATAAATATACAATTTATTTAAGTTACTTAGTTTGACAAAATTTCACAATTGAATTTATGAAAACATTAATTTATTTGTGCAAATTTTCTATGAAAGTGAAAAGTTACGACTTTTGAAGACGGCGCTATTGAGGTAAGAGGTCAAACCTGCTACTATTTTCCAAACTTTTGATTTTGCTGTGAATTACAACATGTGCTCTGAATTACTTTCTCCGTTTATTTTTATTTGTTATGTTACATTTTTTGAAAATCAATTAGTTAATTTTTAAAGTCAAAATTAAATTATATTAATTTAATATTATAAACAAAAAATTTATATATTTAAAAATATATAAAAAATATTATGAATTACAATTTTTTATAATCTTAATATATTAGTCAATTAAAAATGGACGAAGGAAGTACTTCAAATGGTTATAGAAGGAAAGCTGAGGCTCTTTTTATAGCATCTCTTAACTCAGTTTAGTACATTATTAAGTTGTCTTAGTACACAAAGTATTTTGTGTTAATAAGATCTTTTTTTATAAAATATACAAATAATAAAAAAGACAAATAAAAATAAACGGAAAATAATACTTATTAATGTGACCGGTATGGATTATCTTGACGTTACAATGTGAAGATGAATAGACAATGTCATAAATAGGTATGTATGTATATTACTACAAAATTCAGTATAGCATTAATTTCTAATTCTGACTTTCCATGTTCAATTTCCAATATCTCATTAAATAATTATGGCACCACTTTGTCCATTGAGTCGTCAACAATCTAAATTACTCAATATATATAGTGCTTGATTTAATACGCCATTGATTGGGTCAATAAATTAAATACTATAACGTTAACACAAAACTAAAATTCATTAATAATTTTGTTAAAATAAAATAAAAGACAAACAAGTTCTTTAAAAGTTGGAAATATGTATATATCAATGTGATTGTGAATTGTGAAGTAATAAATCAAAATTCTAGCAATTCAATTATACAACGCAATCTGAGATTACCAACTAAAATAAATAACTTTCGAATTAAACTAGTTTTGACACAATTTATTTATTCATACAATTATGATTTATATAAACTCTCGATCAATTTATAAATCCATTTTAATCTACTCAAATTTGATTCGGACTTCTTATTTAAAACATATCCCTATTACAAAAATTCAAATTTTATAGATGAAATTGAGGACATTATCATGTATTGGTCAATGTTTTAAAAGACGAGGGCGTAAGACGAGACGTTTTATACAGTACAGGGTGAGGCGTAAGCCCCGTGACACGGGGCGTAAGTCTCATGGATCTACGGAGCATAGTCTTATATATATTCAATTTTATAGTTTTATTACTAATAAAATAAGCACAAGTAAACCTTTTATGATTTATGATTTTTATACGACATAAGTATTAATAATCAATAACGAAGAAAAAAAATATTATAATTATTATTTGAGAAATTTTATTACACCATAATAAAAAATATGATTTTGAAACAAAAGAAGTGAAAAAAATAAAAACACCCGAGCGTACGTTTTTATACCTAGGACTTATGTTTTTATACTCGAGGCTTACGCATCAAATTTTAGGACTTACGCCTTATGGATCTACGTCTTTAATTTACGTCTCAAGAGTTTTTAATATGTCCCGCCTCGAAACTCGCCCAAAAACGTTGTTTAAAATAGTGATATAGGCCATAGAGTTATACGTGTGAAATTGAAAAGGTCAAATGTCAATATTTTAGAAAGTAATTTGTATTCAAATATTATTTTTTCAAAACAATCCAACTTTGAATCAAATTCTACATCCATTATTCATTTACACTTCTTTCTATGTTTTAGTACCATTAAATTTATTTTTCATCTTTCACTTTTCTCTTTCATCAATTTTTCAGTTTTCACCATCGCTATCATTCACTTTTTTTTTCTTTAATCAAAATTTCACCAGTATTCTCTCTCATTGTCGAATAAGAACTAATTATTCAAGTTCGTAACAATTTGTTCAGATCTATCAATTAATCAAGAAATCTCTCAATTGATAAAGGTATTTTTGAATTCATCATTTATTTTGCGAGATTTTGTTTTCAAAATCACACATTATGTTAAATTTTCGGATTGTATGTATTGAGGATTTTCCGTCATTTTTTTTAATTTTTATGTGAGTTTGTTAACATACTCATCAAATATTTATGTATTTCATATTTTTAGTATTTAAAATAATTTTTGTCGATCTTTTTTTATGATTTGTTTTTATATTTCAAATTTAGTAGAATCCACATTAATATTTAGGTATTGAGTTGTTTTGCAAAAGTATTTGAAAGTATTTTGACTGTTCTGTAGTTTGTAGTCAAATTTATTTTTACAAAATGATAATATAGATAAAAACCTGTATTTTGATTATTTAAAATTGTGAATGAATATGAAATCAAAGATACACTAGTTGGTATAAACATATAATGAGCAAAATAAAATACAAAACTATTTGACTGATGCAATTAGGATGAATACATAAATAAACTGTATTTTGGCTATTTATAGTTGAGAATGAATACGAAATCAAAATATAAATTCAAAACTTTATAGTATATATTCAGATGAATACAAAATCAAATCCAAATACAAACTTTATGGTATACATTATCACGAATATGAAATCAAATCTAAATATAAATTATTTGGTATACAAAGTGATATTGAAAATAAGCAAAATAAAATACATATGTAAGATGAATGAATACCTATATCATGAATACATGAGTATTGTATTCTGAATACTGAAAAATTTCTTAGATAGAGATACACAAACTTCATAACCTTAACATGATAGCCAAATAACTTCATAAAATTCAGATATTTTTAAAGATAAATTCTAATTTCATAACGTCAAAATGATGCCTTAGTAGAATAAACTGCTTCAAATATGATAATGTATGGTAAATAAACGTGTTTTAGAAATAAAAAAAATTAAAAAAAATGAATATTGAATTTTTAGAACAATGGTGATAGGTGTGTTTTTTAGAGCATGGTGAAAGAAGAAGAAAGAGATGGAAGTTGGTGTATTTTATTGCTAATTAGTTCTTTATTTTTGAATTTTTATAACTGATAAGACTTTTAAGCAATTGTTTATTTTTAATATTTTCTGTCCCCTTAATTTTTCCTTTCTGTTTTTAACAATTATTTCTTTTTTGCTATTTTTACTAAATATTGAAAGTATTGACAATGAGTCCTATTAAATGTCAAAATATTGACATTTTAAAAAAGTTCTCATTTAAAATTGGGCAACTTTCACATATAGCAAATAAAAAATTAATATTTGTATGCTATAGCAAAGTTTGCATAATTGCGCTCCATAGCAAACATAAAAACTGTATAATTCGCTATACATATACAGTTGAAGCGAACTGTATAAACGAAGAGTATAAAACGAGAAAGAGAAAGACACTTGGGCAGAGACTTGTATAAAAACGAAGTGTATAAAAGGAATTGTATGATTATAAGTGTATAGAACGATTATATACAATTTGAATTTGTATAAAATGAGAAAGAGAAAAAGACAAAAGAGACTTGGCAGGAAATATACAATGAATCGAATTGTATAAAACGAGAAAGAGAGAAATTAGATACAATTTGAAATTTGTATAAAACGAGAAAGAGAGAAAGACAAAAGAAATTGGGCAGGAGAGTATTTTTATTGTATAATTATAAGTGTATAGGACGAAAATATATGTCTTGCATGTGTATATACAATTTTCTCACTCTTTATACAAACATAAACGCAATTTATATATTTTGCTTCTGTTTGTATAAGTGAGAAAGGCGAGGGTGGCGAGCGAGATTCGGGAGAGTGGCGAGCGAGATTTGGGAGAGTGGCGAGCGAGATCTGGAAGAGGGGAGAGAGGAGAGAGAGAACAAAAATATATGTATTTATGCAATTTCCTCTGCTTTATACAATTAGAAACAATTTTTATACACTTGTGTTTGTATAAAAAGTGAGGAAGCGAGCGAGAGATTGAAGGAGAGTGGCGAACGAGATATTTGGGAGAGAGGCGCCTGACAATTTTTTGCAAACGTTTGCTATAGAGCACAATTAAATTAAACCCTAATTACTCCATTTATTTTAAGTTATTAGTTTGTTATGATATACAATTATCCCTTTAAAATTCATCATAATTTCTAGTATTTCTCAAGAGGAATATTTTTACGGGCCTGTATAATTGTAATGGGCCCGTTCTGAGCCCAATGGGTGATAATGTGTTATGGGCTGAGCTAAGCCATATGCTAAAAAAAAGGGAACGCAGCATCTCTATTCGAAATATAAATTTTTTAAAAATTGTGATATATAGCAAGAGTTTTAGTTTGATAACAAATACATCAAATATGTGTGTCTACTTAATTCAAATCTGAAATATAAAAATATTTCATAAAATCCGATGACATACAAGTGATTTTTATGTATTCCTTCCGACTTCAACTAGTACTGAAAATAGAATATATTGTCCGGCTATGTCTTCGTATCACAAGCTGGATGTAGTTTAATAGATACTCAAAAAAAAAAAAACTTTGCTTTTTCAGAACAGTTCGATAAAATAAGAAGAATAATGAAAACAGAAAGAGAAAGATGGGGAGGCTATATTCTCTTGGTAAATGATTCATCCTAAGAATCAACAAAATTAATATAAAAATATAGATCAGTATTTATATTTTATATTTATTAATTCGATGTAAATATCAAGTGAGTATAAGTCTGTTTGTTTTCAAAAGATTTATACCAACTCATCGCCAAACTATTTGATACAGTACAATTATTATTATGCTTGCAACTACTACACTTTTAAGAATTAAGTTATAATATTACCATGAGACAATAATGATATATAGGAAGTATTTTGTTGACAATTAGAAAAGTATAACTAAACCTACTAGCTATAATCGATCAACTATATATTTATTGCATTACTTTTTACTAGTATATATATGTAAAATTAAATTTGAAGTATTGAGCTTTATAAATAGACATTATAAAAAATATTTACGAATCCACTTACTTTAAAAGCTATTTTATTGTTTGTATATACATTTGTATAATGAATTTTTATGTTATCAACTTAATTAATTACTCTTTCCATTCCCTTTTTAATGGTTACATTGTTTTTTTTTTAAAGTCAATTCGATTAATTTTTAAAGTTAAATTAAATCACATTAATTTACTCCCTCCGTCCTGTCTTGTTTGTCATGATTTCTATTTTTAGAGTCAAACTATAAAAAATTTAAGATGCATTTTTTCATCATATTAATATGCAAAAAATTGCAATTTATAGTACTTTTCATATAGTTTTAGAATATCTATTCTCTTGTTTAAAATATCAAATTAATGTGATCTAATTTAACTTTGAAAATTAGTCAATTTGACTTTCAAAAAATGTAACGTAACAAATAATACCAGACGGAGGAAGTAATAGTTTGAACTTAAAATCTAAATATTTAAAAACTAACAGAAAATAGTATCAATTGCAATATTTTAATATCAATATGATGAAAAAATATATCACGAATTAATTACATTGACTAGCTAGCTAGTTATAACATTAAACTCACCGTTGGATCCTCACACTCTTATAAATACATCCATCTTCAACTCTAACAACACACAAAGCTTCTAATCATTTCAATATATTAACTCCTCAGCCTAATACTATGAAAAGCAAATTGCTTGTATGTGTTATTGCACCCTTTAGGTTTGTAGGCAAAACTATTAGAGATTTCTATACTAACAACATGATTAATAGTGCTCTCAAAGCACTATGATAATTCCTCTTCAAATCCCTCAATTCCCCAGCAAATTCAACAGCACCAGTGATGAAGATTATTCGAGGCGTCGAATTCGACCAGTTAATTTCATTTAACTTAACCCTTGTGATTTCAATGATAATAATGACCTTAATAAAAGTTTTGTCAATTGTATTCACTTTATTTTTGGTTATGAGTTATGACCAACAATGTCCAACATGATGATTTGCAAAGTACATATATTTATGCAAAACATAAGTGAAAATTTCTCTAATATATTGACTTAGGGATGTTTTATGAAATCTTAAGTTGATAACAGATTTTAATGTTGTTAGTGCAAAACTACACAAACTAGCAGTTAAGGAGCATTTGTGATTCAAATTTAGATTAGACGAAGCTCATTACGAATATGCAGAAGAAGCTAGTTATAAATATCGAACATCATATGAAAAATATAAAAAATAATAATTTTATCACTCTCAATTAGACAACAACACTCACACACTTGCAGGGTGACTCGACAGTGTTAAAAAAAGACATATGTCTTAGACCCTCAAATTTAAGGGGCCTCATTTTTAATAATAATAGGTTATACGTTATTATTTTTTTAAGAAATATTGAATACTATTTGTAAAAAAAGTGAACTTTTCATGAAAATGAAGGAATTATTAAAAGAAATTTGACATATTGGAGTACTATATCTCATGAAAAATAATTTAAAATAAGAATGATTATATTATCAATTGAAAACTAGAAGAAATCAATTATAAAAAAAGTTATTAATAATTCAAATTTAAAGCTTATTTAATTTATGCTTTAGATTATTAATATGCTTGAGTCGCTCTTGACACTAGAGTAATAATATATGTCATGACACTTTATTATCGTAGATGCATTCAAAATACTTTATTATAATGTATATTATTTAATTATAAAGGAGTTAATCCCAACAATAAGTCTATCATACCTGTCATCTATTATAATTTGTTATTGAAATTTTGTTGCTTCTGCGTTCTCTCCAGTGGAGGTAGGTTTTGTTTATTTTTCTTTAATGAAAATATTTCACATTACTTAAATAATTTTTAAGACAATATCTAGCACAATTAAAAAATCCAAGTATAAGTTCTTTATGAAATTAGTAAGGAGCTATCAACTCAATCAAAATATTAACATACTAATTATATGTGGATTTACTAATATACTTTTATTTTTATTTAAAATTATTTTTCAATATATTTTAAAAGAATTTAAAAAGTATAAAACACTTATTTTATAATTATAATTACTGTTTACATTTGATAAATATGTTAATTTATTCAATGGAATGAGAATGACCTAACATTAATTTTATAAACGGCATAATATATATACATATATATAAAAAAAATGAATGCATAATTTTTTTTAAAAATAATTCCTGCAATAAACTCAAATTAAATTACTATCAAACTAAAATTGTGCCCAACCCATGAAATTTTGGGCGGGTTGGGAGCATAATTAGATACTCTCTGAGCCATTTGTTCACAGAATTAGCTTATCCCGGAGATTCAATTAAATTATGAGGGGCGTTACTCCGCCGCAGAAGTTTTCCGTTCTGTCGCCGGACGATGACGCCGATATACTCCGACCCAACACCATCATCCCCGGCGCCGTAACCGTGGGCGCTGCTATGCGAAAGAAGGCCACCGGGGTACGTTCATGGCTTCTGTTGGATTCAACTGGACAGACCCAAGTTGTGGAAGCCGGAAAACATGCAATTATGCGGCGGACTGGACTTCCGGCTCGTGATCTTCGCATATTGGACCCACTTCTCTCGTATCCATCTACTGTATTGGGTCGTGAACGGGCTATCGTCATCAATTTGGAGCATATCAAGGCTATTATTACCGCCCAGGAAGTCCTCTTGCTCAACGCTAGGGATCCATCTGTTGCTCCTTTTGTTGAAGAGGTTCAACGGAGAATTTTGCGTCATCACCAAGCTACCAAGTCCCAGGTTATTTTCTTAATTATATATTCTGATAAATGATCACTTTCTGATGCTTTAGTAGGAATAAAATCATGTAACCAACCCCAATAAAATGTATGTATAATAGTTATTGGAATTTTATCCTAATGATTTCGTACCCAACAGAGGGAGTGGATGTAGAAGATTCATATAACCAATCCAACTTAAAATGATTTCTTTTCACAGTTTGATGCTTTGGGGGTGTTTAATCGATAATGTGTGTTACTCTTCTTAGTATTTAGTTGATGAAATTGTAAAATGTCCAATCTTAACTTTTATACTTGTAGTTTGTACATTGCTAGGTGTTACTTCTGTAGGCTCTTGGATATTGTCATGTTTGAAATTCTCTATTCAGAATTACTGGTTTTCTATTTTCATGATTATTGCTACTGCTGTTAAAAGTTGCATTATACTCCACTCTATGGGATGTATGTATGTATACCTTTTTCTTAATGATGGTGGTGTTTCGGCCCACTTAAACACACTTTATCTAATCCACCGGAGTCTGCTACTGCTTACAAATATATATGTCGGGTTAGACCTGAGTAGGATTCTTGGGATCTCTAGGTTGTTACACCTATGCTCAACTGCTCTATCATTTCAGGGGGATCCATGTTGAAAGCCATAGTGTTGATACCTAATGCGGCAAACCAGATACCCATTACAGGCCAAGAGTCAAAATCCCTTTTTTGTTTTATTTTAGATTTATAAAAAGAAAATAAGAAGTTTGTATTTAGACCATCTAGCAGAAGCTTCAAGTTTAACCATTTTTGCCTTCTCATTTTGGTTTATAATAGACTTCTTTTTTGCATATTCAGTTTATTCCTAAAATTTTAGATTTTATGACCTATCTCAGTTTATAATCACTTGTGGCCTGTGGGACTATACTGGGTATGTTATTGTTGTATGACCGATCTCAATTTGGATAACTTGTTGTGCTCAAACTTAACTTTGTACTTATATCTGCTTTAATATGGGAGGAGGGGGGAGGACTAGGGGTTGTGATAATTGATCTGATAAAATTGTTGTAATTGTGAAAAAGGAAGCTGGAGGGGGTGGCAATAATGCAGACTGGACAAATCTGTATGATCTGGAAGAGCCTCAGTCTGAAGAAGTTTCACCTCCAAACGTCTCTGCAAACTTCCAATCAATGGATGAGAACAAGGCTGATGGGAAGCAGCTAGCGGGTGAGAATCGAGATGGGCCGAAGCTTCTCCCTTTTGAATTTGTTGCTTTGGAGGCATGTCTGGAGGCTGCTTGCAGTTGCTTGGATAATGAGGTGAAGCATAATTCTATTGCTTTACTCAAATGTGCCAAACACTGTCACAGGGCTTAATTGCGCTGTTTGAGTTGGTTAGTTATCACTGTATTGTTGCTCATTTTTGCCGTCTTTCTGGTGTTTGTTTTTGTGGTTCTTTCTCAAGCAGGCAAGGACACTGGAGCAAGAAGCTCATCCTGCTTTAGATAAGCTGACATCAAAGATTAGTACTCTCAACTTGGAACGTGTTCGTCAAATCAAAAGTCGCTTGGTTGCTATTACAGGACGTGTTCAGAAGGTATTCATTAGATAAAGTTTCTGTATCTCTCAGTACGCTAGCGGTCTTGGTTAACTGTTACTGAATAGTTCATGAGAAACCTAGCAGTGGATCAAATACTTGAGATGCTAACTTTGTCGGTATATTTTATGCTTTTGACACTGAAACGGTCTACTCAGTCTTAATTCTTTTTCTACAATTCCACACAATCTCAAGGCATGAAAATTTGGATGGTAAATGACAACATTAATGACATTCGTTTATGGAATGCGATTCCATTGAAGCTTATGTATGTGTATATATCTTTAGAAAGGCTGATACTCAGAAAAATAACCTTTCCCTGTTAGAAGGTCAACATGTACTAATATAGTTTTCTAGCAAGTGTTTCACACGTACCATCTGTTAGAATGGTTTAGTTTTGAGGCACTGCTGTTATAGTCTGAAAATTGCTTGTAGATCTAAGCCTCAAAATTGATCTATAGCATTACTCTTAAGAGAATACTTTGATAGACAAAGGGTTACATAATGAACTACTATGTTCCTTCTCTTTTTGAGTGATTGCTCTGAAATGTGCTATCTACAAATTTTTTGGTACTCAAATCGGTATTTCTTCATTGTTAGGTGAGAGATGAACTGGAGCATCTACTCGATGATGATGAAGATATGGCGGAGATGTATTTGACTGACAAGCTGATGGAACAACTTGAAAATTCTTCTGTTTCCTCTATAAGCGGACAAGATGGCATCGATGAGGAAGTTATTCAGTCAAACATGGATGATAGGTATGTCATATATTTCTGATGTCTTATCCTTCCCCTTGTGTTTCAGTACCTCTATATCTGTAAACTAGAAGGATCTCCCTTACCTGTCATCAACATGTTGAGCCTAAGCAGTTTAATTTCAAAACTTTTCTTGGAAAATGGTTGCATTTGTAGATAACTTGCTTTTGGATTAGCCAGGATGGCCAGTCATGACAATATATTATCCATTAGTGCTACTTTATCCACATCTTCTCTGCCCTTCAAAAAGTAAACAAGTTTTAATAACCTTGACAGATGATAAAAAATCTTTGGAGCAGCTGAATCTCAATTATTCACCACTATCTGGATTTCCAGTCTGCAGTCTTTTTCCCTGCTTCATTTTACTTTTAGAGGTTTTGCACAATTGTATGAATAGCTAAAAAAGAAAATCTTTTGAGCACCAATAGAGTCAATACCTTGATTCTCATTACTATTTATAGTTGATCTTATGTGCCAGCAGAGTATAGTATGCACACATTTGTTAATGCTACTTCCATCTGCTGAGATGCTATTGGTCCTGTATTTTCTAAAGAATAAAAAGAGATACACTATCGGTTCTATAGTGTGTGTCTTTCTCTTTGTTATGTTGTTTCATCATCTACATCTTACCACATTGAGCTTGTGAATCAATTGTCATGCCTCGCACTGAATGAGTGGCCCTGCAGATATTACTGCATTATAACTCTTCTCTATCAAGCCGAATGGATCCCAGAGTCTGGGAAAATGGGACTAGTGTGGAGGATTTTCTTGACTGTCAAAATAATGCTATTATGATGAACTTTTCTTCAAATCTGGTCTTGGATACCGAGACAACTACTGATCAATGCTATTTAAAAATGCTTTTGCGCAATCCTGAGAGGTGTCAGTGATGTCGATCAGTGTTTCTATGTTATTCCTAAAATTCAAGCCATTTGATATGTCAGGGTTCCTGTGGAAATCTCAATGGACGCAAATGCAGGTTCCACAAGTTATGATGCAGACACTCCACATATTGACCACCACCAGGAACGTTTGTATGGTGGCCCTAATGCTCTTAGCCGAGGTAGTCGTGGGACACATACTAGCACGACTCGGAGTGCCATAAGCAAGCATCTTGACGTAGAGGAGCTTGAAATGCTCCTAGAAGCATACTTTGTTCAAATTGACGGTACATTGAATAAACTGAACACTGTGAGTGATCTTTCTAGAAAATTGAATTACTCTCACAAGTATATAGATTGTTAGTTTATCTTCAAGACATTTATACGACTCATTTGTGAATTCTATGAAAAGAAATGCTTTACACAATAATTTGGACTGGACTTGTAAAAGTTGTCTAATATTATTTCATATTTTGGGATGGGTACCTTGCTGTTTGTAGCTAACAATGATTAGTGAGTGCACAATTGATGCATTAAATACTCATCTAGATGCTTGACCCATTTTAAAAAGTTGCATGAATTGTCTTGCCAATATCATTGCATCAATTAAGAGGCTGATTTACTAAGGTAAAACTCCTGTAGACTATTTAATTTATCACACTAAGAGTTCGTAAAACTTCAACTATCATGTTATTGGACGTGTATTTGTACTATTATGTGCATATATGTGAATGCGACTACTTCCATTTTTTGAGGTTGGAAGGATATAGGATAAAATTCGACTACTTCCATCAAAAGCCTACAAGTTTTATTTGAACTGTTAATTTTATAGAAATTTTATTTAGTTGAGTTTCCACTTATTGATATTCCATTTTCTCTATAACCACCACACTAGGGAAAATCCCTGTCTATCAAAAAGTAGAGAATTTTGATAAATATATGTCTCTATACCAATCTCAGCAATCACCTATGCCGATTGGAATCTCATGGTTGGACTGAAAATTCGCAAAATAAAAAAACAAAAGTAAAGCAAGAATCTTCCAAAATTTGTACAAAAGAGTTTTCCTTCCATTCGGAGACTCTCGGGTTACATTTCCCTTCAATTTTAAATGAGTGTTGAAGGAACTACTCCCCAATCCCCATTTCTATTTTGCTTAATGATTAGGACTAATGGATGTAGAGAGAAATCGAAAGTACAATTGCTGTTCCAATTTTATTTGCGCAACTCATGATTGCTTGACAGAAAATAGGTCTGATCATCTAAAACGACTAGCTTTGTCACACAAAACATAGGAGTAGGGCGGCTAACGTAATTTTGGATCAACTGTGGAAATTTGATGGGCATTTTGAGAGAATATGGTAAAGTTTTGCAGAGAGATAGATCCATGCCCTGTTACATCCAACTTAAGTTACCAGCTTTTGTATTTTTGTGTGTAGGATTCATAAGGGTTGTGATGTAAGTACACTTTTGTGCATGTTCACTCTCACTGATATATAACCACATGCCTGTGGGCCTTAACCAAAAGTGGAAAATGGCAGAAAGATAAGGGGCCTAAAGTGCCATTTATGGTTTCTCTTGGGATGAGGAGTGTTTTGTTGTACGTGTGGTGTGCCTTTTAGAGGAATTGAATTTTAAGGCTTTATATTGATGGTAGTTGGTAGGACAACAATGATTTTACCCATACTTTCTTGATTCCTATCTAACCATAAATTGACTTAAAGAACCAAAAAACCTAATCATCTCCTTTTCTTTTGCTTTTAATAACTGTGGTGTGTGGTGCCCGGGGCCAGCTTGCGCGCACCTCGACTAATTCCGTGGGATACCTTCCTCTTCTCCTATTTGTATCCATGTTTGTTGTCTTTACTCCTATTCATTATTTTTTGCTTTTTTATTTCCCTTCCCTTCTTTTATTTGTGTTATTGTAATGACCATTTAGTGTACAATTGGTGAAATCGAACATTAATCTTTTTTATACCAAATAATAGTGATTTCATCCATGGGGCAGAATGTGGATTAACTATTTTCTTACTTTTTAAATCCACTATTACCTGATAATGGGAGTACGAAAAGTTGGAAAAGAAACTGAAAACAGTTGTTAGACTGAGAATATTCTTATGTCCCAACTTCTTTAAAGAGGATAAGATGCTCTATTATCACACTCACAGAGCTATTTTGAACTTGAATTTTAGAACAAATGATTAGAGACTCTTATTTTGATTTCTTGAGCTGGGAGAACTATGATTTGGGTTCTGATACAAGGCAGCCCGGTGTATGAAGCATACCACATTTTCCTTAGTGTTAGGTAGTGGCGGAGTGGAAATTTGTACAATTCTGAGGTCCTTTTTGTCTCTGTCATCCACCAACTTTATAGGTCCGGTCATATAAAAAGACTAGCTTTATCACACCAAACTTAGGAGCAGGGAGGTTAATGTAATTTTTGGTCCTGTCCATTGAAGGGCATTTGTAATTAGAGGGAGCCTGATGTTAAACTAGGATGCTCATGGCAATAGTTGATTTGCATGCCACCAGAGTGGCCATTTTCCAGAAGAGAAAAAGTGAAAGAGGTTGGAGGATAGAATGAGAGGAGAAAACGAAAGCTTCAAAGTTGAAGAAATCTCCTACGAACCATCTAGACATCTATGCAAATGTATAGATACAAAGCTTTATCTGCACTATCCTAAAATAATTTTCTGATCATATAAATAAATTAATGATGTTCACCAGACATCTCATATTCAACTTGGCTTATTTGTAATTAGCTCCAAAATGAAGTAGTTGAGGGTATGGTATTAGAGCAAATGAAGGTAGTGGTTCCCAAACTCAATGGTGTAGTGAGGAATGGAGAGGGAGAACAATGGGGTCACCCTAGCTTTAGAAGGATGAGACTCCACTGCAAATCTACTATTCATTTATAGAGAAGGATGTTCAAGGAGATGTGCTATAATTCTTCAAAGAGGATTTAAGAAAAAGGAACAGATACAGGCTGTGATTGTGAAGCCCTGATAAAAACAGGGAACAGATCTTTAGATAAATTGATTTTTTGAAGTCTGTCCAATCCAACTTTTTGATTAAGTGAAGCTCTGTTCTTTATAATATTTTTGTCCTCCGCTGACCAACAGTTAATTTTGAAATTATGTCCCCATAGTTGTGCACCTCTTCAAATTTGCTTCTGGAAGGATTTGGACAGTATATGTATCAATTTTTGTTGGTACATTAAAATATACTTATCAGTTGTATGGCTTACTCTCTTATTTGCAGATAGTATATAATGGTTAAATATAGAGCCAGAAGTATGTTCTCGAATGGTTTCTTTAATGAACTGTAGCTTGCAGAGAAACTAAGAACCTGACAACCAACCAAGCTTCAGAATTTAGACAATTACCTTAGCATTCAAATGGCATTTGATTCTGATACATTTACCAGAAGAAGAAATCACATCAGTAAGATTATGCATTCTAATTTCTTTGTGTGAGCAACAATGCTAAGTTTTCACATGGAACACAAAGTAAAAGGTGAATCTCCATCAATTAACATTTAACAGAACTATAAACTAAAAGCTGCATCATGGCATAGTTATAATTAAGTTTATCAAGAAAGAATTTTGTTGTATTTAGAGGAAGAAGAAGACCTCGGTTATGCAGATCCTTAAAGATTTAGGTTTATGACTGTAGCATCCAGTACACCATTTCAGAATAATTTTGCATCACCATTTCACATGTGCATTATTAATGATACAACCTAGGTGATGCACTGCATTCTTCTATTTGTCATCTCTATTTTGTATCCTAGTTTGACTTTCTCTAGCTAATCCCTTTCTCAGTTAATTTTATCTGACTTTTCAAATCTAGGATTCTAGATGAAAACTAATGTTGGATAAAAACACTGCATGTGGGTTGTAATTGCAAATAATGACATCGATTTTGGAATATCATTGTCAAAGATGAAGTTCCATCACACAAGTCAAATTTGGACATGAACTGTTGTTCTATTACCTACTAACTTTATTTTTTTTTTGAAACTGGTAAGGTTGAATTCTTCAGCATTAAGGGTATGCTGGCTACCTCCAAAAAGGATGTTCTATTACCTACTAACTATATAAATGTCTTTGTTTTCACCTAAACCAGATTCAATGTTAACTACTTTGTATACATGGATGCTGAACTTTAGTTTGTTCCACTGTTGTGATCTCTCTTTTGAATCTGTTTAAATTTTCTTCAGCTACGTGAGTATGTGGATGACACAGAAGACTACATCAACATCATGCTGGATGACAAGCAGAACCATCTGTTGCAAATGGGAGTCATGTTAACAACGGCAACTCTTGTGGTTAGCGCCTTTGTTGTTGTGGCTGGAATTTTCGGTATGAACATTAACATTGACCTGTTTGACGAAAAAAAAGCTGGGATGCCGGAATTCCTATGGACAATCGGTGGTGGTGCCACTGGCAGTCTCTTCTTATATGTGGTTGCAATTGCCTGGGGTAAGCACAAGCAATTGCTCGAGTGAACAGAGAGTATTGTGAACATATTGACATGTAATTCAATTTGACAGATAAAAAAACAAGATAAAGTGAATTTTACCATACCCTATAGTGTGCTATATACCAAGTGTATTTGACTACCCAAAATAATTATTAAACTTGAAAATGTATATTTTAGCTCAACCATGTTTTGATGAATGGCTTCAAGTGATGTAATTTATTTTAGCTGTTATACTGATACTGTTTGACAATATTCAAAATTTTGTAAGTTTGTGAGAGCCTGAAAAGGTAAAAAGATGAGCACCATATCTGAGGCCAAGCCCTTTTATATTGAATGGTGGTCACCTTTGATAAAGTTCACAATGATCATCATTATATTGAATAGTGATGAAAAACTGGTAAGTATTGTGGATACATTGTGTGGTGAAACTCAATGCTGCATGTTTACATGAAAAGTTGCAGTGTTGGCAGTGAGAGTTTAAAGGCCAAGTCCACTATAGTTTAGAAACCTGAAACGATCTGATAGTAGTAATCAGATCTGATCTTTCTTTTCTGGTGGTCCTCTTTTAACTTATGTCATGACCTCGTAACTGCCTTCCAATTTATGATCCTTATGCCAGTTGTTTCTAATTGTATATCAACATATTTCTTTGTACTACACCCTTCCTCCTATGTCATATCTACATACATTTTCTGTCTTAATAATACATGCAAAATGAAAAAAGAAAAAGTATCTTGAACCATTTATTTCTTCTCTTTAAATTTTCTACCCTCCTCAGACCTCACTAACTCGTGGGATTTTACTGGATATGTTGTTGCATGAGCTCATAGACATTCACAAGATAAGTTATGATGTCCACTAATTTTTCTAGGGTGAGCTCATTAATTGCAGATTTCAGCTAGAGGGTGGTTTTGCCTTGTTTAAAGTTTTTAGTGTGTATATTTTTGGTGTTGAATGCTCTAGACTTTTTTGGTGAAAATCTTATTTGTCGACGGATCGCTGGTCCCAAATCTGAATAAAGGAGGAAGACAGTGGTATCGTATTAGTGAATTATTTGTGAATTGTACAGAAAGAAAAAAAGAAATGAAAGTTCCATTTTGTAGGAAACTGTATGGGCAACTTTGAGAAAAACAGTAAAGTTTTTGCAGAGAGATAGATCCATGCCCTGTTACATCCAAGTTAAGTTACCAGCCTTTTGTATTTTTGTGGTACGGGTTGTGATGTAAGTACAGTTTTGTGCATGTTTATTTATATAATAACCACAGTCCACATACATGCCTCCTGTGGGCCTTTAACTAAAAGTGAAAAATGGCAGAAAAAATGATAATGGAAGGTGAAGAGTATTGTGTTGTCATGAGAATTGGGAACAGTACAAGGTGAAAAATTAAATTCAGGACCATATATCAAAGTTAAATGTTTGGAACTTGTGTGTGCCTTTTTAGAGGGAATTGAATTCTAAGGCTTTATTTTGATGGTAGTTGGTAGGACAAAAATGTTTTGCCCCATACTTTCTTGATTCCTATCTACCACAAATCATCTTAATGAACCAAAAAATAAAAACTAATTATCTTCCTTTTGTATCCATGTTTGTTTTGTCTTTTTAACTCATTTTTCTTCCCTTGTTTCCTTTGAGGAGTTGTAATGATTATTTAGTAAAATAGAACATTGATCTTGTCTATATGAGTGAGTTCATACATGGAGCAAGCATAATGTGGATTCACTATTTTCTTACTGTTTAAATCTATTATTTGTTGATAATAGAAATACGAAAAAACAGTTGTTGGACTAAGAATATTCTTATGTCTCAACTTCTTGAAAGAGAATATGATACTCCGTATCACATAATTATTTATGAACGAATATAAGAACAAATGGTTAGAGCCTCTTATTTTGATTTCTCGAGAATTGGAGTTGTTAATACAAGGCAGCTCAATGTATGAAACCGTCCACATCCACATAGGGTTCAAAGAAGGATCGCACCTCTAAGGATATGATATGGACACCTTATCGTGACGTAAATTCCACAACTCGAGTTCGTGGTCTATAGATTGTGCGCTTGATTGAAGTGTGAAGGCCTATAGGGGAAATTCAATATAATAGACGCCTATTGGCATTCCAGCCGTATAAAAAAAAGTAAGTTGAGGTTATGAAGCTAAATACTACTCTATGATATATTAGAATCTAAATAATACAAAAATTAAGACGGTTTGTTTTTCTAATTATTTGAATCTTTAAAGTTTTTCTATATTTAAATTAATATAAAATTTAATAAAATATGAAACTGATCTAGCACTATATCAATAATTCAACAGTATAACTACGATGGTGGTTGATGATAGTAATGGCTAGTGATGGTGGTCATAGGTGTTGTTTGAAGTTGATGTTGTTGTGAGTAGTAGCTAGTGGTTATGGTAGATGAAAATAGTTAGGTGGTGACGATTGATGGATATGGTGAATGATGATGGTGGTTGATGATATATAATAATGACGAGTGGTGATAATGGTAGTAAAAATTAGAGAGTCAATAATGATTATATATAATGATCTATTGTGGGCAATCGCGATAGTGATAAGCGGTGAGCCCTACGTTTCAAAGTGTTTTTTTTTTTTTTTTTTTTTGGATCTCGATCACATTTTATTTTATCTACTTTTTTCATTTTTTGTACTTGAAAGATGACTTTAGTTTGAGAAATAGAATTTAAGTGGGAAAAGTCCAAAAAAATAAAGGAAAGGCATATAATTATGCATGACATCAAGTCCAACAACAACTTCCAAGCTAAGCAGACAAAATTCAGGGAGTAAACATACTATAAGTCCATAAATAATTTTTATATAAAATTATTTAAATATTGAAGATGCTTCCAAATTAGATAAAGAGTAGAGTATATATTAAATTAAAACATGGCATGTAGCACTGGGTCAGGCAAATCTCAGGCAGGATCTCTGCACTTGTAAAAAGGATCATGAACTTGCATATAAGAAATATTCCAAATATTAATTTTGGCTTCTCTATATATATACATTTTTCTCTTACTACCCATAACCCTATGTTCAATTGTTACCTCGCGTATTACTAACACTCATTCTTTACATTTAACATATAACATATCGAAATATTTATAAGGTTTTTTTTTTCGACGATTGATGATTTTTATGCTAAAACTTTTTATTCATCTCTTCTTAATGTTGACATAATAAATCTTTGATTGACTATGATCAGAATGTACTCTTGTCTGGACACCAAGAGACAAATAAGGTCTTGTCTACATATTATAGCCAAGCATTTTCCAAGATTTGGTCAGCTTCTACTGGACACAAAGCTTTTCAATATGAATTTCAACAAATCTTACCTAATCACATATTATTATTTTTAATTAAAAAAAAAGTTTATTACTTAATAGTCCTGTTTTATTCCATTGTAAGTCTAGTATATCAATAGAAAACTAAATTGAGGATATTGTTATAAATGAATATTCTTGGCTTGATTGACTATGATTATTTGTTTTCTTCGACTAGAAGTAGAAGATTACTGACCGATTTTTTCACTTCTTCTCTAGAAATCTTGATTTAATTGAGAACAAATGACATGTCTAATTAATAATACTTTATAAATGTTCCGGTCAACAGAGAGATAAGATTTCACAATGAATATCTTTACTCTCTAAACAATTCATTCATTTCGAATTTGGATTAATTATGTTAGTGATTTTCGTATACCAAAAAGTAAAAAAAATAAAAAATTGTTCAACAAGATCTTAAAGAAGAGCTAAACTATAGCTACTATTCATTGACAAGAAGATAAATAGAGAGGAAATTAACTCCCATTTTTTTTTTCTCTTAAAGCTGTTTCCCAATGCATTGACAGCTAAAAGAAAACAAAAACAAAAAATAAAAAAACAGAAAAAAAGAACAGAAAAAAGAGAAGGAACAAGAATCCCTTTAGAGATTCAATTCCTTTTGCTTTGACAAATTTAACTCCTTCTAAACATTCACTTGGCTGCAATTTAACAGCAGCACTTTTTTTTTTAATTAAAAAAAAAAAAAAAACTGATAGTAATTATCCCCACCTCTTCTCTTCAAACCACCTATTCAAGAAAAAAAAATAAAAAACATATTAGTTAAATCATCAAAATAATTTATTCATCGTAAAATAAAAAAATAGCTCAGTGCACAAAACATCTTATTTCAGCGAAACTATAATAACTTTATTGTTGCTCCAAGACTATCATTTATTCGAAAAATAATAGTGAAAAAAAGGGGAAAACAGAACTTACTGATTTTCTTGCAATTTGTTTCCAGGTAGTAAAGATGACTGGAAATAACCATAGTGTTCTTGGTATGTAGATCTCCCCTGCATTAAACTAATTATTAGTAAAAAAATTCAAAAAATAAATATTAATACATGCACAAATTGTTTTAATTACCTGAAAATGTGTTGCAGAATAACCTTGTGAAAAATCCAATACATTATTTTCCACTGACTTTGTGTTGTTGTTGTTGTTGATATTACTGAAATTGTTCTGTAACAAACGATAGGTAAATAATGTCATAAAACAACACATAAATTTATATGTTTAGCAAAAAGAAGAAAAAAAAACTTACATTGGAGAAATCAAAGATAGGTGAACTAGCTGTATCATCCAGTACAGAAAGTTGTTTTTGTTTTTGTTTTTTATCCTTAGATTTCTGCCTTTTTGGATTACTAATTGGTGCATAATAATGAGCACCATTAATAATATTATGTCCATATTCTTCTTCTTGATGAAAATTTGGAGGTCCTGAAGATGCATCAGATACCATTGACAAATCTTCTTCTTCTTCTTCCTCTGTTTCTTCTTGTTTTTGCTTTAAACTCTTTTCACCTTTACAACAACTTATATAAGAATTTTCTAAGTATAAAGTCCAACCAGACTCACAACCACTACTACATTCTGAATCACCTCCCATCATACCATAATCCATTTTGATTTTTTTTGTATGTCTAACAGAAAAAAATAATCAAATGGGAAGTTTTTTTTTTTGTGTGTGTGTTTGGGAATGATGAGCAAAAGCACTAGACAAGTATTGTTTGTAGTGAGTAGTGACACCCTTTGTTGTTGCTAAATAGTCCAAGAAATATGTGACACATCCCCTCTTAACTCTATCTATTTAGTCCTTTTAAACAAAAGTGTGGGGGTTTTAAAGAGGAAAAAGCCAAAAAAATGAGAGTGGAGATTGGAAAAGACCAAAAGAGAATCAAGGCTGAAATCCTAGACCTGTTTTGTACTCAAGCACTCTATTCTCCCATATATATGAATCATATCACAAAATGACAGTTAGGCATTGACAAAGAGGTCTACGTCTAAGCGGATTCAGAATTCAAACTTTTAATATTTTTAATTATTACTAAATTTAATATATATTTTTTTTAATTTAACAGACTCAAATTCATAACATATATCGTCTATTTTAAACGTATGCATATGTCAACCTAAAAGTTTATCAGTAATTCCATTTTAAGTCATCGTCAATGATATTATATTCGATATCAAAAATGATGGGTTCAACTTATCCACCCGTTTTAATTGGGGGAGGGGGGGGAGGGGTTAAGTAATATGGGTGTATTTGTAAGAGACGAAATTGATGGAATGGATGGGAACGGAGCCACAACGTTATCACATGGTGGACAGCGAGGCACTGAGTACGTTTTAAAACAGAAGAGAAGGTACACTTTTCAATCTTCCTCAGTATTTGGACAACTCTAGCCTCTATCCTTTTATTTATTTCTTCTTCCCACTACCAATTTAATTTTGGCTCCTATTATTCTAAATTAATAACATTTATTCTTAGTAGTAAATTTCGGTTCAACAACTTTTAATAATAGAGGCCTAAAAATTTTAAATTTGAAAGAAATAACATATTTAGTATAATCTCTTAAGAAAGAAAGTTTAATAAAATGTACTACTCTGTTCATTGGTTGCATGTGGCTTCGTGTACATCTAAAACAGCAGATATGCGCGTAATAAATATTTTAGATTTACGATAAAGAATTTATATTTAGTACGTATATCTAGCTATTGACTTAAAATTCATAATATACACTCACATAATGCGAGGATTCAATATGAAAGAAGCATACCTTGTTTTGTTAAATAGAATGTCAATTGTTAGAAAATTCTTTCATCGACCAATTATGATTGATGACAAAATTAGCAACTATAAGCTCAATTGAGAAAGGGTACATACTATTATTTTTCCTGTGAATTATATTAAGAATTACACTTACTCGCAAAAAAGTGAGTTTTCAAACAACTTATCGTAAATAGAAATATTTTTTGAGGCATTAGGCCATATTAGGTATATATATATACAGGAGTTTGAATCCAATGGAGAACTGTGGGGTTTTGATTAACTAGTGTTTAAATTATAGAGGGAAAAGAATACTACTTAATTAATTAGCAGTCAGTTTAGTCAGTGAATCGAGTCAAAATTAAGGTACAATATTTGACTAGTTTTTTCTAAATATGTATCGTGCTCTAACCCTTTTTGCCAGAAAAAGTAATAAAATTTGTAATACTACTTAAGTTTTTAAAAGCAAGTGGGACTTGAATCAAGTGTGTGTATATTTAGTATTAAAATAATATTATGTTAAAAAGTTCAAATGGCCATATGCTTCAGACAAGAATCTGACGTGGAATGCTTGAGACATCAGATTATGTCTGTTAACTTCGTTTTTATCTCCAAGAAAACTCTATGTTTGCACTTTAGTACTATATAATATAGTAGTAATATATATATTAAACTAATTCAATCTGAACTCTTAGACTAGAACGAGGGTTCAGTGAAAATGACCTATTGATCAATAAAATACTATATATATTCACAATTTATACTAAGGCGTATTAATATATTGAGATAAAAATATGTATTAATCATTATTTTGAATTAGTGTGATATGAATATCAAATATGAATATGAGTAAATATTTTGATAAGGATGATTTTAGACATTTATTATGAAAGGGAAGTCACATGAAGTCATTTTGATTTTAACACGGACTCACACACACATGTATGCACGTGTGCATATGACCTATTTGGGAGCTTCCAACAGATATACACACATGTATGCACGTGCGCACACACTTCAATCTTTAATCTTGCCTTGTTTAAATATTCTCATATTGGAGTATAGTAGTATCATCTTAATTAATTAATTAATTACTTGATTGTGCTATATATCTTACTCATTCCAATGTTCACTTGTTCAATTTAGTTTCTCTACCAACCTTTTTTTTTAAATTAAATTAAATTTATCCACTCAGATTTTCAGCTTCTGTAATATAAGAGACACTTAACATATATTAATCCTTATCCGTTTACTAAAACTAAATGATAAAGTGAATTTTATCTTAATCTTAACAAAAGTAGGATAACTTAGTGTTAGTGTAAACGGGAAGTAGTGAATAATAATGTTAGTATATATAAATTGGTCTGAACATTATCGTTAATAGAAAAGAAGAAGTTATAGGGAATGGTGCAAAGTATGATGCACATGAGCAGAACAATAAGAATGAGCACATGAAATACTGATATTTATGTGCAGCAAGGTAGCAGTGTACTTAGCCAAATACTTATGTGGTGGCCTCTGCTTATTAGCTTTAGGATATTTAGTCAAAGATTGATTAAACTCTCACTGCCCCAAAATCATGTGCTCTTCTTCATTGGATCACTCGTCAACATATATATTGACACTCAACCTTTCTAACACACTAGTTTCAAATTTTATTCACCATAATTATTATTTTTTTACCATTAAATGATGGTAACATAGTCTCATATAAGTTCAGATAGCCATGATATTCCGTTTAAACTCATAATACGTCAAGAGTATCTAGGTAAGTACGTCTCAAACGATGAGGATGCATCATGAAACTAGTTATTCTTACGTTAGTATCAGCCTATCATAATTTTTTTTCTATAATCTAAACTTAAGATCGATAATATGAGCAAGTTTGTATCGACTTAATTAATGCGATTGGAAAAAAATACCTCCAACCACATATTAAACTACATTGATAGTTCTATTTTTACAATGCATTGAACATGACTTAAATTAAGATATGATTTGAAGTTTAAAAAAAATATTTAGGGTCTGATTTGCACAAGTAGTAGATGTAGGAGGTGCAAGTAGCAAAATGGACATTGAAGATGAAATAATTGTGAAGGGGGCAGAGGGGCATTCATTAGAAAGGTGCCAATACCCTGTGTCCAATCCAGCTCATATATGGGCCTTCAATATTTATTTATAATTTGACAAATGTTTTGTTTTTATTATACTTGGGTCCCATTTATTTTCTCCATTCTTTCAATTAACCCCTTACTCTCAATCCAATATGTTTTGTTAATTAAATGTATTTTCTTTTTTATTATAGTACTAACATCAATCTTTTCATATGTGGGGTTTTGGGTGGAGGTCAAATCAAAAAATCATTGACCTTTCTCTTTAATCATTTTAGCAATTATATAATAATAACTTTATTCTAGTTTTGTATTCTAGTTCTTTTTTGTTTAATCATTTTTAGAGTCTTCAATCATATATATTACTAGCAATTACAAAGAGAGAAAAATGATTCTTGTTTTGTGTTTACTTTTTATCTTTTTTTAATTCTTCTGGAGGTTGTTTGGTAGAAGGTATTAACAAGAGGTTTTTCATATAAAAACTAGAAATTTAATCTATTATGTGATTGATTGAAGGAATTAATTAAAATTAAGATAAATTTTATATCACGTATAATCATGAGAGAACAATCGATATTTGAACTAAATGAGTCCTTAAAAGCGTTAAGTTATCTTATATTCAATCGAATTAAAAAAATCTCTTTTTCCATTAAAAAATGTATTTTGCTTTAGAAATTTCAATATGCTAATTTTGTTGTGCAATCAATTTTTCTTCCTCTCGTTAACCTAACCGCAAACAATAAAATGAATAATCCATACTTGAATTTTCAAATGCTACATGCCATTTGACAATACAATACTATTTTGTAAAAAAAGAAAACTGTCTTCAAAACAATTAAAAATAATTGTTTAATGAAGGAATTACTTTTGCTTAAGGAAAAAAATAACCACAATCAAAATAAAATAAATAATTTAAACCGCCTAATTAAAAACTTTAATGATCTTTTATCATGAAACATTTCACCATACTTGACAAAAAAGAGACGAATTCAATTTTTTCTTATTCACATATAAAATAATATAATAGAAGAAGATCTTGACTTTATATTGGATAATAATAAATAGAAATTATTGACAAAAAGATGGGCTATCCCCTATCCAATAATTGGTTCATAATCTTTTATTGTTACCACTAAATTAATTTTTATAGTTATTGAAGAAATCCATCATCATTATGTATAATTGAGTATAACTAATATTATTAAAAGATAATTTTTCCATATTCTATATTTAATATTTACACTAAATTAATATAATTTGTATAGCACAAATACGACTACTAATATTAGTATGTCTAGTTTACTAACAATAATGAAAAGTAATTGAAGGATTAGTTGGCGCCGCCACGTGGATTGAAAAATGGAACCCAAAAACATAATACCCAAATGTGATCTTAAAAGATCCACAAGTTGTCGTTTAGCGGAGTACTCCGTACGGACAAACACCTCTGGGCTTTTATTTGATTTTCAATCACTCAAAGCCCACCATTCTTTTTTCTTTTTTCTTTTTTCTTAATAATGCCTTGAATTTTTGTCTTCTTATATCCACAAAATTAACATATTCAAAATCACTTTAAAATTTAATAAAAATTCTTATTTACTTATGATGTTATTGACAAAATAATAATACTTTTTTAAAAATAATAATTTACAAATTTATTATAGTGAAAGAAAAGAAAGAAATGTTTTGAGTCCTAAAGATTGATATTTGGGAAATCATTTTGAGTTTTATAAATTGGAAATTAACTCAGCCATCTAATAAACGTGCTATTTCTCATATTCTTTAATTTATTTGTTGTGGACTGTTGAAACGGAGGTTAATCATGTTATTATGAACAAATTGAAAAAGACAAAAGAGAATGGACCTTGGATATGAAGCCCGTGTTCAGATGGGCCCAACTCCACCTCCAAATAGTCCACCAAGCCAATTTTTCACTATTGACAAAGGAGTAGAGATTAGTCCTCAAAGAGGACGGGCGAAAAGTTTATCAGAAATAATTTCTCTAGGTGCGTCACTTGTTGAAAACTATGTCTTCTGCTTGGACCAGTACATCAAACTAATTAGGGAATATTGTATATAATGACTAACTAATAAATTAAATTAAATGTTATAGTTACACTTTGATTTAATTGTGTCCTGTAGCAAACTGTTTGTCAGTCGTCTCTCTCCCTCTCTCCCTCCCTCTCGCTTTTATACAAATACAAATGTATAAAAATGCATTTGTGTTTGTGTAAAGCGAGAGAAATTATATATATACATATATTTTCGTTCCCCTCTCTCCCCTCTCCCAGATCTCGCACGCCACTCTCCCAGATCTCTCTCGCCACCCTCGCCTCTCTTGCTTATACAAACAAAAATAAAATGTAAAAATTGCGTTTTTATTTGTTTAAAGCGAGAGAAAATTGTATATACACATGCAAATACATATATCTTCGTCCTATACACTTATAATTATACAATACAAACTCGAGAAAGATCAAGAGGGGTCCGAAAGCCTCCCAAAAATGGAAACGGAATTCGATCCCATGCCCAATTTTCTTTTTGTCTTTTTGTCTTTCTCGTTTTATACATACATAAGTTATACAATTGATCTTTTGTATACAACTCTTTTTTTGTGTATATGTATAGCGAATTATACAACTGTTTCTTTTGTATATGTTTAGTGAAATATATATTTATGTTTGCTATGAAGCGTAATTATGCAAAGTATAGCTATATCATACAAATATGATTTTTATGTTTGCTATATGTGGAAGTTACTCAACCAATTAACTAGAATTTGTAGAATAGTTCTCAATAACATTAGGGGATTATACAAATGAAATGTCATTTTTCACGAGTATTTCGACAGATTTCTCATTGTTAATTAATAGTATCAATGTGTCATACTGAAGGAAAGTACTTGGAGAGTCCATAAGGGAGAGAATAAAACTCTTCACTCCGAGGATCTCGCCCATAGTACTTGAACTTAGCCCACCAATGCCTTCCACTGTCTTTCCTGGTTAAAGGATGCCTACGCGCCAGAGTCATGTCTAAGAAGTAAGCTATAACTCCTGCAACTGTGGCGGGGGACGTGAAGATCACTTGCATAATCTGATCAAACTGCACATAGGATAAATGGTAAATGCCAGAAATGCTACTTAAAGAGGGGTAGAGTACTGTATATACTAACCGTGGCTGAGCCAGATTGAACAGGGCCGCGACCAGTGGTTATCACATAACCTTTGAAGTATTGTGGCACAGAAAGGCCCATGTAAATTGAGAAGCCTAATATAAACTTAGTCCTATAGCTGTTGAGGTTGCAGAATTGTAGTAAATCAAAACCAGCTGCAGCTGCCTCATCCAATAAACAAAACATATCAAAGACCTTAATTATATAGGAAAAATGGGCTAATTCAAAACTAGAAATTCATTGCATGTTTAGTTTAGAGACATCACTTACACATGAGGGCAAACAAGACACAATATAAAGCTCCAATGATTGGCAAAGGTATTGAAGCAAGAATAGCTCCAAATTTTCCTGTTTGTGATCAAAGACAGGTGCAGCCATTACTCCAACATTCATAAACAAGAACACACAAGAAATCAGCAAGATAAGCTATATAATACTATGAGTCTCACCTAACACAGAAAAGAAAAGCATAAATACTGCAGAAATTTGAATTACTCTTCTGCTTCCGACTCGTGTCAATGCTAATAGACCTACATTTTCACTTCATAATTCATAAGAGAAAAGCATTAGCAACGCATGGTCAGGTAATAAGAACGTATCTGTAGATGCATTTTCTTCAAAGATGGTTGGAGCGGAGATATCCAGAGACAACAACTTAGCCTAGAATTTTGTATGAGGAATAGAACAAACTAAAATGTTCTACTTTAAGCATTTCCTAAGGTAGATAGATGTATTACACTGATACAGTAGATCCAGTGGGGGTTCCCCATAAACCGTTGATCAACGTACTTAACCCCTGGACACCAACAAAAGAAATATTAAGTTCGAAAGAGAATCATAGATCAACAGAAAGAACACGTAGTAAGAGAGAATGGCAATGTGATAAATTTACTTACCAGCCATCCAGCACCACGGCTCAGCACAGAAGCTGGGCAAAATGTTGCACTTCCATATCTTGCAGCTGCAATAAATCCTCCAGTAGACTGACAAAAGAGTAGGAAAAAGGTTCTTCAGAAGGGCAATATCAACAACACCAGGCTAAAAAAATCACAGCGAATAAATCCAGAATATTAGATTAAACATTGGCAACAAGATATAAACCTCAACGAGAGAAACGAAAACTGCAGCCATCATCATAAAGACTTGTCCAGCATCAACATTGGGAATACCCCATTGCAATGGGTAAGGAAATCTTATCCTGCATTTCGATAAATGACTTCTTCAGAGTTGAAGCAGAAAGAAAAATAATCTATCTAACATTAAAATGATAAATAACATATTCTTTAACTTCCAGACATTTATCACTATATTTAAGTGTGTACACACCATGAAGCTCCACTAACAAGCCCAGAGCGATCAACTCGGCAACTGAACTGAGTCTGTAGGGGTCTATTCTTGTATGCACCTGCTACTGTAAGAAGGGCTGCAAATGCCCATACTATTCCAACTGATAATAGGACAGCGAATCGCTCAAATATGGGTAGCTTTAATTTCCACATATGAGGAATGAACTGCATAAACAATCATTAAGCACATATCAGAAGACAAGAAACAAAAACAACAGCTAATATCACCACAAATGATCTCCATATCCATTCCTCTACTGCTTAATCTTTAACACATGCATCTCAATACTGAACGCGATAACTACTAAGAATAACACTTACTTGTGACAACAATATGAGTAGAACTAACTCCGGAAGTCCAATTTCAACACATTCTCCCAGCTGCCATCAAGCAAGAAAAAAAAACATTTAGCACATATCAAAAGTATCCTTTGTGACTTGTGGTCTTAAAACTTGTCTTGACGTTTCTCTGACTATAAGAGAATTTTACTAAGAGAAAAATGAGAAATTTAAAGATTAAATAATTTTATATGTATAGAAAGGTGTCATCTTTCGTCTGAAACATGGAACTAAGGAAGTAGTAAGCATCATCCAAACTTCTTACAAGTGGAAAACCTTGCTCATATAGCCCAATGCCAACAAGCAACACCAATGGAGCCTTAGAAAGCGGACTCAAGAACCTACATTGTCAAACAACTGGAATCAAACATTCTCTTCTACGCGGATGCAATAACTACTAATATAATCCTTCAAAATGGGCCACGACCTCGTAACAATTCTCCAAACTCCAAGAAAACCAGCTAATACTGGAATAACAGATGCAATCATCAGAGCCCCCTGCATACTTCTCATCGATTGTTTAAACCTCTGAAGAAAATGATCAAAAGTATTAAGAAAAATCACTAATGCTGTTATAATCAGAAAATGTTTTACTTCTGGAGGCTAGAGTAATGCACAAACGCAACAAAAATGAAGCAAGAAGTTCGATTACTCCAACCTCACGAGGATCAAGGTATGCATTGTATCTATTGGATAATGCAATAAAAACAGCTGGAATTATGAATCGGAATGATCCACCTATCACCACTGGAAGCCGAGTTCCAAACCAAGATTGCAATAGAGTATTCACCCCAGCAACAAAGAGCAAAGTTTGTATCACTTGAGCTTTCTCCACCTGGAAGATAAAAACTGTAAGCCCCGAATTTTTAAGAGTCAAATAGAATAGGCTGTACTACACTTTTATACAATTGATAGCAAAGATGCAACAAGAAAAACAACAATTACTACTTCATAAAAAATAGAAAAGTACTTACGTTTCCACCGCCCATTTGAGGGACAATGATGGTAGGGATGATGACTGAAGTGCCAAGCATTACTAAATAGTGTTGAAAACCTAATATAACAGCCTCAGCTGCATAATTTTGAAGTAGAAAATCAGAACTTATCTTCCATTTTCAGCACCTTCCAAGCACTCAGACAAAAGTGCATATCATATTAGAACATTCTGTTAATTTTGTAATATAAATTCTGTGATCAAACAGAGTAGTAACTCACATGCTTTTGATGAAGTAGCATAGAGAATAAAAAAGATCTCAACTGAAAATCTCATTTACAAATTTAGCAATCATAAACTCGCAATTGAGTTCGATTTCTCATATGATCACTCAACTGGTAGTTATTATCCGAGAAAGTCATTTATCCTCTTCATTCCCATTTTATTCAACAAAGAAAGTGACTTGATCAAAACTTTTGAAAAACATTTTCTCCATAAAAATGAGGTATTTGACTTCCCTGGTAGAATGACACTCCACATTGATTGTCTCTTTCATGACTCCAACGCACCCCACAATACTCTCACATTGCCTCCCATTAAAATTTATCTAGATATATATAAATATAAATTCTTTTAAGATAATACTTTTTTTGCTCATGTATCGAACATATCTTATTTTCTATAAAAAATTTTTCTTCATACTGAACACACCTTAAACTAATAATGAAATTTAATTCGTTTTGAAAACGTACCCCAAGAAGGATTGCTGTTAATACAATAATCAACTCCTGGAAGTTGATCTTTCACTGGATGAGGCACCAATTCATCTTTCGCTTGTATCGTCATCTCTCTACCACTCTTATAATTAAAATATGTCTCTTACTAAGCTCTTAATTATTGTTTTTTCACATACATATATATAGATATATACATGCAATAAGCAAAAGAGTAAAGAAATGTATTTTACTAATACTAACTACAAATTTATTGACTTTAGGAGAAATCGTAGAAATCGAAGCAAAAGCCAACAGAAGAATTTTTATTTATAATTTGCATGGAAAGTAGAAAAAAGATAGATGTGGTTGGTTAGTGATCGTTGAGACTTGAGACTAAAAGCCAACTACTATGTTTTTTAATTAGAAATTGATGTAGACCTTCTATCTATTTATTCTATATAATATGAAAAAGTGAGCTAGCTACTCTAAGAAATTGTGTCAAGGGTTAGAACATAAGCCTAACTAACACTCCACCCTCCATAAATGGATTTTACTTGAGATTTAATTTTACCATATCATATGGTACAACATGTAATTTTTTTTTGTGTTATTTCAAAATATAAATATATCCTTTTAGGTGTGTAAGAAAATTACTAATACAAAAAAATGTACTCTGTTTAAAAAAGAATGACTTTATTTCCTTTTTAGTCTATTTGAAAAAGAATGACCTTTTCTTTGGCAAAATTTTAACTTTAACTTTCCACGTGACATATTTAAGACCACAAGATTAAAGGACATTTTGGTACATTTGTCATAACTTTAATTTAGAACCACAAGATCAAAAAATTTCTTTCTTTTCTTAAACTCCGTTTCAAGTCAAACTAGATTATTCTTTTTGAAACGGACGGAGTAATAGTTTTGTATGTATAGTTGCTAAAAAAAATTACACGTGTTTAAATCTTTACAATGATTTCTAAAGAATAAAAAGGATAATTTAGTAATCTAACCACTACTAGGAGTAATTTGTTTTCACACGAAAAAACAAAACAAAAAAAACATAGATAATTTTCTCTATCTATTCAACAAAGAAACCATGGAGAAAAACATGAAAAGATGATCAACGAGTAAAATCAAGCCAATGGTTGTGCATTCTATTTATGTCAAGTCTCAAATGAAAGAAATCATATCTATCTTATAATTCCAAGAACATATATATATATATAATTAATCATGAGTTATTATAATCAACCTCCTCCCGTTGGTGTACCTCCCCCTCAAGGTAACAAAATATTTAATTTCTTCATTGTTTTTCTGTGAATTCATTAGATCTTATGCGATATGAATTTGATTTATTTTGACGATTGTTGAAATAATTAATTAGGATATCCACCAAAGGATGCATATGGGTACCCTCCTCCGCAAGGTTATCCTCCCCAAGGGTATCCTCCACAAGGCTATCCTTCTCCGCACGCTTACCCTTCTCCACCCGGCTACCCTCCTCCACCATACGGTGCTCCTCAATACGCCGCTCCACCACCACCTCAAAAAAATTCAGCCACCTCCGGTGTCATGACCGGCTGGTATGTTATACATGTGCATGCATGGGCGAGATCTGTAAATTCAAGTCTAGTTTTTGGACATATATATACCTAATATAATTTTCTGACGAAGACTGATATCATGATTTGAGTTGTTGAAATATGGACATTTACCGTATTAGTATTCTCTAGCACATTTCTGTCATAGAGAAAATTAAACTAATAATCATTAATCTTATGCTTTGTTAATTAATGTTTTTGCAGTTTGGCTGCGGTTTGCTGTTGCTGCCTTTTAGATGCATGCTTTTAATTAATGACAAAATATGATCGTTGTGAAGGAAACTGACATCCAGTAATCAAAGGATCTATCTTTTGCCTTTTTGTTATGTACTCTCGACCTTTATAAACATTTATTATTATGGAACTCCATTTGAGAATACATAATTTTCATTTGTCTTAATATATAATTCAATGTGTATCTATTCACATTTTAAGGGATCCTATTTATCTTTGTGGATAATACGTATATTTATTACTTATTAATATATGAGTTTGCTTTTTATATACTGATAGTGAAAATTGACGATGATAATTGAGTAACACCCTATTATCAAAACATAATGATAAAAGGACTTCTCTAAAATTCATATCACCATTAAGGACTCGAATGATAACATATATTTTATTCATAGTGAAATTATATAATGTCTTCAATAGTAAAGAATTGATATCAATTGCAAATTAAAACTACATGGAAGCTTATGTTTTTAAAACTCATGATTCTCATTTATTTTTAACTAAAAGAGAGAAAGTAAGAATGGAAGTACGTAGTAGTGAAGAAATTACCCAAGGAAACTATCAAAGTAGAATTAGTATTTTTATTTAGCTACGAAATTAAAGTTTAATTTAGAACCCTTTCGAGAGGTTAAAATTGTATCAAGAAAGTATCTTCTTACGTAAATGATCACGATTATGCTTGAGATAAAGTGAACATTTAAAGTCTGTAGATTTTAAATTTAACAACTATATATCATCAAATCTATATCTTATTTTAATTATT
The DNA here is from genome assembly GCA_022817965.1 of Solanum lycopersicoides. NCBI lineage: Eukaryota > Viridiplantae > Streptophyta > Magnoliopsida > Solanales > Solanaceae > Solanum > Solanum lycopersicoides. The sequence goes on from CM040618.1 coordinate 128,230,341, forward strand.
TATTGAGTTCAACTATTTAATTACCCTCCCATATATATTATGTAAAATTTTGTAATATTACTTTATGTATAACGGTGATCTAATAATACTATGATTTTTTTTTGGGATTTTTTTTTTATATATAAAAAGGACAATAAGTACAAATTTTAATTGAGGGATCTACCTTTATTTTTTTATTTATTTTAAAGAAAAAAAAGGCATTCTGTCTAGAAATTCTGACGGAAAATATATAAAATGGAATATTCAAATTCTTAGGTTTGATCGTTCTTTCTGCGGATCATATTTGGTAATTCTCGATCTCCTTCTCTTCTCCCATTCCCTCTCTTTCGATCAATTTTTCTAATTGAATTGTAATTTTCTTCTCACAATTCTAATTTATTTGACAAAATTAGGGTTTTTATTTGTGTTGTGAAAATCTATTATGTAAATGTATAATCATCTCGTTGATTTATTTGCTCAAATTAAAGTTCCGATCTGTGAATTTCCATAATTCAGCTAAAACTTGATGTATTTTTGAAAATTTGTCCTCTTCTATGTGACTGTGTTTGTGATTTTCCATAATTTGGCGTAAAGGTGATGTTTTCATGAATACTAGTGTTATTTGTGTTTTTGCATCGTTTGATTTCACTTTAGTACCTGGTTTGTTTGACGTAATTTATGAACGAGATTTTTGTCGAGATTTGTTTGAATTTAGTTTTGTGATCAAGATTTTAGCTCAAATTTCTCTATTGAAATGGTTCTAATATTTTATAGGCCATGTTTATTTGTTTGCCTATATATGTAAAAGCTATCCTAGGAATTGTTAAGCCTTTACAAATGGAATTAGGTTGTGGTATCCAGAGCAATGCACAAACAGAAGATGGAATATTTTCGTTGACAAAGTACTTGGAGGACTTTCAGAAGACATGATTATTGTTCCTTGAATTATATTTCTGAATCTCTGGAATTTTTATTATATATTAACATAGCCGATGCCTATTGGGAGTGGTGATGACTCTTGAATTATAGCTCTGTCCATGAGCGAGAATGGTGTATATGAGCACCAATTACATATTGCTTTGAAGGCAGTTTCAATATTTTGTATTATTCGCCGTCGTTTGAATGTATAGCCAAGTGTTGATTATGTTGGGTTATGTTGCTTGTCCAGATACAAAATTCTAATTCTACATCTCAGTTTATGATCTTCTACTGAGTTTTTGACACATATTTATGGTTTTCCGATTAGGTTGTTCAAAGGATAACTTTTTAATACTTGGATGGGTGCACCTAAACAGAAGTGGACTCCAGACGAAGAGGCTGCTCTTAAAGCTGGGGTCCGTAAGCATGGACCAGGCAAATGGCGGACAATCCTCAAGGACCCAGAGTTTAGCAGAGTGTTGTACTCGCGTTCAAATGTAGATCTAAAGGTAGAATTTCCCCTTTTCCCATTTCTCTTAAGATAAATTTCTCTTTTGTTGATAGGAAGCTTTGGTGTCATTTGAATTGATGAAAGTCACAATAACTTTTTTTTCCTCTTAGCTATGTATTTATGCATGATATGTTAATTTGTCTTTGTTGTTCAGGACAAGTGGAGGAACATGAGTGTGATGGCCAACGGTTGTGGTTCTAGAGAGAAAGCAAGGTTGGCTCTCAAAAGAATGAATCAAGCCCGTAAACAGGATAAGAGGTCTTTATCTGTCTCCACTGAGGCTATAAGTGACGAGGAAATGACTGAAGCAAGGCTAGCTACAACTTCTAGTGATTCTCCACAGATTCGTGGGTCAAAAAGATCTATCATAAGGTTAAACCTTGCTCATTACTTGTTACAACATGACTCAAGTTGTAGCCTTGTACATTTGCTTGCGCTCACAGATTTAGTTAAATGATGGCTTTTGCATGATCTCATACTTCTATAGTTCTAATTATTTTCACATTCTACTCATGTTATTTCCAAGTGATCATTCTTGTTTTGTTTTTAGCATTCTGACAATGGTAGATGGATAAAAGTTGTCCTACCCTTATCATAAGTTTGTTATGTTCCAGTTTTTGGTCTTACTTTTTGCTGGAAGGACGACTATCTCTAAGTGTTGCTGCTTTACTACTATTATAGATTGGATAATCTTATAATGGAGGCTATAAGCAACTTGAAGGAGCCGGGTGGTTCCAACAAGACTACTATAGCAACATACATAGAGGTACTCATCTTCTTGTTGAGCTTATGTCCGAAAAATAAGACAATTTAGAGCAGTACTGCTTAGTTAAATTGCCAATATTCTTTCTTAGGGCCTCTAACACATTTAGGAATTTTGAAGTCTTGCTTGTTGTGCCATCAATAACATTCTGAATCGTGTTTGCTCTTGGTGCTTCTTGCTTATTCAAGTATGAGCTCTTCTGGAACTCATTTGTTATAGTTTTTAGTTCTTTCCTTGTACAGTTGTTTATGATTTAATGTGTGAGGGGATACAAGTTTTTAAGCATTTGGCGTTCACAACAGTAGATCAACTACGTTATAAGTATAGATGGGTCCTGGTTTAGCTTCCTTTAAGTATGAACTGAATGCTACCTTCTATGATTGTAATATTAATATGATGGTGCTTTATTGACTATTTTTTCCTCTGTGCTTGATCTTAGTTCTCTATATTAAGATATGGTTTCAAAAGTAAGGTGCCATGTGATAAACTTTAGATAATGCATGAGGTCAAGATTCATCCAATTTCCGTTCCTGGCTAAGTTATAAATTATGGCTACGTATATCAGTCTATTCTACTCAGTACTTTTATATCTTGTAGGATCAATATTGGGCACCTACAAACTTTAAAAGGCTACTTTCAGCGAAACTGAAGTATTTAACTGCAACTGGGAGACTTATCAAGGTGATATTCAGTTTTGGAATTCATACTTCATGTGTTTATCCTGCCCTTAGCTTTGAGTGTGAAGCCAATATGAACTGGCAGATCCAAATTCATGAATGATGGCCAGTAGTTAGATTCATGCTGATTATGATATCAAGGAGTCTTTTTCTTCTGCAGATGAAAAAGAATATCATTAATGGTGGTCAGTAGTTAGATTTTATGCTGATTATCAGATTAAGGATGCCGTTTTCTTTTGCAGATGAAGCGAAGGTATAGAATAGCACCAACGCCGGTATTATCGGACAGAAGAAGAATTCCTTCCGTTCCTCTCTTGGAAAGCAGCCAGAGGATCTCCTCTCGGGTTGATCCGGATGATATAAACACACTTACTAAGGCTCAAGTAGATTTTGAGTTAACTAAGATGAAGAGTATGACACCTCAAGAGGCAGCAGTAGCTGCTGCACTAGCTGTTGCAGAAGCAGAAGTAGCCATAGCAGAAGCTGAGGATGCTGCCAGAGAGGCTGATGCTGCTGAAGCTGATGCCGAAGCTGCACAAGCCTTTGCAGAAGCTGCAATGAAAGCACTAGAAGGGAGAAGCATCCCAAGGACGGTAAGATATTTGCACAATATCGGATCAGTTACTTGATTTTTCTTGATTGCATCTTACATTCCTTCAGCCCCCTTCTCTCTTCATTCTTTTCCTTGTAAGTGAGATAATTTTTCCTTTATCCTCATTTCTCGGGTGTTTTTTATTCAATGTATAGGACTCAAGATCCCTCAATGAACTTGTGTTACCTTTTCATGTTTGTGGTTTCCCTTCAGCTTTGCTCAGATGATATTTACTCTAAGTTTTGATAGATGTTGCTACTGAATTCTCTCTATTAGAACATTTAGTTTGATCCATTTATGGTATACGTTTATTGAATAAAGAACTGGAATGACTTAATCACGTATCAGTTGATGGTTTTAAGTTCTCTGATTTCAACAATAAACAGACTCACAAGCATCTCTAGGTGTATGTTTATGTCATTCCTCTTCAATGCATGTTCTTGTGAATGTAAATTTGATATCATGAGGTTTTAGTATTACCTATCTAGTTGTAGGTCTTTTCCACTGTTAGCAAGGTAGTTTGCAGTTTGTCGATATGCAGTAAATGTTATATTCTTTCTAATATGTTAAGCTAACGCTTTGTGTCATTAATTATTCCCTATTCCTTTTCTTACTGCTTCTTTCTCTGTATGTAAATGCGCAGATGATCCATGCTTGATGGGATCTTCCAGAGTTGAGGCTTGTTACTAGCTTTGCTGGATTTTTCCAGTTTGTTATTTTTCAAATCTTTAGCCAACTACTTGCTGGCTTGTAAATTTGGTAAATTGTAGTGAAAATGTATAATCCACTTTTTGTGATAGTAAAGCCTTTCCGGTAAATAGCATATTCATGCCCCCTCAAGAACATGGGCGCCTTCAAGGGGAAAACTATAGAGATTCAGACTTGTGAACTGTACTCGTAGATGGAAACAGGGCTGAATTCACCTACTTGTTGTATTTCTAGTCCAAGTTCCTTCACAAGATTTGAACTAATGAGACAGATTATAATATGTAGGAAAATGTTTTCGGTTTTCCACAAAAATAAGTAGCTTCTTACTTCTTCTATTTTTGTGTGTTTGGTACGTAAGTAAAACATGTTACTATATAATCTAAACAAACATTATGAGAGGTGGAGATGGGGTGAAGATGAAGTGTGTTAGAGGGTTCACATGAAACAATTGTGGGACTTGGGTTGCCTCCTTTCAAGAAGTCATATTTTCTCATTTCAAAACTAATTTATTTGCCTATAAAAAATAATTTTTAAAAGTTTTGACCAAAACATTATGAACAAATTTAAAGTATTTTTTTAATCTTAATGTAAGGATAAGCATACATAATCCTTCGACTAGAATTTTGTTTTTTGATGTGCTTTAAGAGATGTAGGGTGAGTTTGATATAGAGAAAAGTACTTTTTTTAGAAAATGAATAAATTATTTAATATGATAAATAAATAAAAACTATTTATATATAATTTTGATAAATACTATTACGACGAATTAGGGGTAAATGGGAATGGAGTTGGGGGTGTTGGACTGTGGTTGAAGTGGAGAAAATATTAAACCCTGAATTGCTTACGAGAAATTTAAGTATTAATTTTTTTTTAATTTCTAAATACATAACATACTAATAAAATAAAATTAGTTAATTAAAATAAAAATACTATTTAATATAAATAAAAAAATTGAAGCAAAAAATAAAATTAAATCAAACGTATTATATAAGAGAAAAATAATCACACTTTCAAATTTCGTCCAAGCTATAAGTAAATGACAAATTATTTCCAAATAACGCCAGCACGCTTTTTGTTGTCTCCAAATTATAAAATTGTAAGATTTTTTTTAAAGGCGCTGATAATACCTAAATTGGAAAGACAAGTTTATATATACCGTCTCCGGCAAGAAAAGAGGAATTTTTTTTTAACAATCAGTTGTTGGGTTTCTAGGGTTCTCATTCGAATTGGAGCCTTCAAGGTTACTTTCTTGACCCCTTAATTTAATCTTTCATCTAGTTCATCAAAATCTTGGTTTCTTAATCCTTTGTCCATTTCTATATAGGATTAAAAATTTGTTTATCACAATTTTCCGACGTAGTTGTAGTAGGAGAATGAATTATGATTCATAAGTTCTTGTGGATATCAAGATTTTCCGTTTTTATTTTCAGCCATGGATGGAAATTTGAACGATAATGCATCTTTGCGTGCTCGGATCAAAGAATTGGAACGTGGTATGCTAGTTTTTGTAATTCTTGAATTTGTATGTGTATTATAGCCAGATTGGACTAACACAGTGTGGAATTTTCTTTCTTGATAAATATATTAAATTTCTTTACTAAATACCAACTCTCCAAGTGGAGAAAAGAGTAGAAGTTGTGTTCTTGATTCATCTATCATTCTTGTCCAACTATCTATACAGCAAAGTGGTTTCTCCTGACAACGAAGATAGAATTTAAATACTCCTAGAATTATTGAATGCTTATGCATTGTTTGTAAAATATAGGTTTAAAGGTGAATCATGCATGGGGGTACAAGTACTCTGTGCGATTAGTAAGGACATTTTTTCCCTATGGTTTTCTTAATGACATGAGGGGTTCGTCAAATCTTGAATGTAATCAGTTTAGATAAGGCGAATAGGTCCACATAGGCATGAAGCAACTGGCTGTTGTGGATGTACTATATTATTAGTATGAGTCAGACACTTCAGATAACGCCTTGCCGCTTTCACATAGGGTGCTAAGCCTGAACAGTTCAAGATTCAATAGGTGACCGACTCTGTTGAGTAATTGAGTGACCAAAAGAAGGGTTAAATTCAACCCCTCCTTGAAAATAGAGAGGATTTACAATTCCGCTAGCAAGTTCTCAACAGACATTAATGTGATTGCTACTTTTGATTACACAATAGTAGTTTAACATTTTTATTGTTGAGCTGGTTTGGTGGACTCCAGAATGGTTATATAGTGAAGAATTAATTAAATATGATGTTATCTACTCGCACTTCTTCTTTCGTGCCAATTTATTTCGCGTTGTTATCCAAGTATGTTTTAATTGTGTTCTGAACCTTCCTCTTTTCTTTGCAGTGGTGTGTAGCCTGTAACTGATTAGTAATTGAGAAAATTGTGTGCAATCTAATGTATTGTGGTTTCTTGTTTAGAGCGTGATGAATTGCATAAAGATATTGAACAGCTATGCATGCAACAAAGTGGACCTAGCTATATTGGGCTGCCTACTCATGTGCCTCTTCATAGGTTTATCTTTCTTATTCTTTTTTTTTTGACAGTCGGGGGAAGCTAGTCATTTGTTTGTTTAGGTTGTTTTCCTTGTTTATGTTATCTCTCCTATTCTTGCGTTGAATTGAAGAAGGGATTTTTGTTGTGACATTTCAAAATGATTTTTTTCTAACCGATTAGGATAGCTGGGTTGGAGCAGGAGACTGAAAACTTGAAAAAGAAACTAGCTGCTTGCACACGAGAAAATCAGAATCTTCAAGAAGAGCTTTCAGAAGCTTATCACATCAAAGTAAGGTTTACAACTACTCTTTTATGTCATTGCAGAATCTCTATGCTATTGATCTTACAGATGCACTTTTTCTCTTCTTCACTTTGCTAGGGTCAACTGGCTAGTCTACACAGTGCAGAAGTTTCCAAGGTCTTCTCTTTGCTCTTCTCCCTTCCCTATATCCAGTAAAGGAGAGAGAAAGCATAAACATTAGGGTCTGGAGGTGCATCATGTGCTTGATAATATATTTAGTGTGTTACTTTTGAAGCTATCTTTTCTCTTTTATTTTGACTGTTAAAACGTTTCTGTTTGGGGGATGTGACCCGAATTTCATTATAATTCTGGTTTTTGGAATGCTAAGAGCTTGCAACTCAGATGTTTTAGCGTTCATTTTTGGTGGATCTAGATCAATTAAATATCAGGAAGTGCGTCATAGTCCAATATATTATAACTAACTCTGTTTTCTATTTTACTCCAGAATATTGAAGCAGAAAAGCAGCTTAAGTTTTTTCAAGGCTGTGTTGCTGCTGCATTTTCTGAGCGGGACCATGCTGTAATGGAGGTTGTCAAGATTTCTTTTAATTCCCTCCTGAACACCCCCCCCCCCCTGCTGCACTCAAAAAATAAAAAATAAAAAGGGGGAATTGGAAAGGGAGAGAGAAGATGGTGTGATCAACACCCTTTACATATCTATTACTGTTGAAGAATCCTGATTTAAATGTTCTGGGAGAACCAGATTTTCGCAACTGATGCATAGAGTTGTGTTTAAATTCAACAACTGTTTAAAATTCACTATTAAAGAACTTGTTAGCATGAGATTACATGTTTAGTTCATCTCTCACATGACTAATTCTTGGAGGCTTTTTTAAACGTGCTCTATAAATGTTGCAGGCTGAAAAGGCTAAGGAAAAGGAGGAGCTTATGTCAAGAGGATTTCATGAACTTCAGCAGAGGTTTGATTGAATTTTTACATGTTATAATAAGCATCTGATTTTGTCTTGCTCATAGTTCTAATGACATATTTCTCCTGTGGATAAACTAAGTATTACAATCATAAGCACCAAAGTCGCACCAGGAACAGTTTGAAAATATCTATTCTAAGCCCTAGTGTCCCATAAAATATGTACTTCTAATGTTTCTCTTCTAAATAACTTCCATGCAGTCAAATGGTTTACCTCCCATTTCACTCCAGGGAACCGCCGATTGCATTAGGGGTCTTATCTTCAGAAAACCTTTTTGCTTATAATTGATAGGCCAGCTTTATCACCTTACCTTTTATAACAGCCAATGAAAAGCACAAGAAGGCTCATAAGTTGTGATAGCACACAAACTAACATTCTTAGGTTTTACCGCATAAGTCCATATTGGCTGCAGATTAGATTCGACAATGTAGAATTAAAAAAAAATGGATGCTGGTGTTTTTCACCTCCTACTGTAGTAGAGAAGCAATGGATTTTAGAACAGTGGAGTTGCTTTTAATTCAGTGATTTAATTTAGTGGTGAGTAGGCTTTGGGTGTTAAAGTTGTGTATTCCCTAATTTCATGATTTTGGAACTCTTGCTCTTCTTCAATTCTTGCATTTGCCCACTCCTTCCATGGGCTATTGAGTGCAAAGGAAGCAACTTCTTTTGAGTTGGACATTTTCATGATATATTGATTTCTTTATCCATAAAAATTTTGATTGGTGTTTAAGCTATTTAGAATTCTAAACTCTGCAGAACCTGACTAAAAGAGATGAATGGCCTACATATTCATGAAGATGAATATGTTCGACCCATAGTATCCACATAAATTCCACTGCAGTCTACAAACTATCTAAGAACAATTTTGGGAATATATGCAGTGTAACATAATATTGCCCTTATGTTCCATCTCCGATGCAGGATTGAAGAGCTGCACTGTGAATTACTTGAAGAGAAAATATTGACGGCTACTTTGCAGAGTGAGATGGACGGGGAAGAGAAGTTGGATGAGGCTTTCAAGGAGGTACTTAGTTCTGATGCCCTCCCTGTGAATCCATATGCATAATTGTTACAGAGCTAAAATATATAAACAAAATTGTTTCATCTATACATGTGTAACATTCCATTTATGCAATTTTTGGATCAAGGAAGCTCTCAACAAATAAGAAAGAAACTATGTATTATATTCCTTCATTACTGATAAATATCCACCCTTTCCAAGTTTGATGATGATGTTTTGTACAACAGGTTGTTCACAAGTTCTATGAGATCAGACAGCAGTCATTGGAGGATATTGAAGAAGATGTGTCCTGGGAAGACAAATGTGGGTGCCTCCTGCATGATTTGTCTGAAATGTGGACTTTCAGCAATCCTGAGGAAACATCCACCTTGAAGTACATTGTGAGTTCCAGAAAGTTAGCAATCTTAAAACTTGGACGTTACTGGTTATAACTGATGTTTTGTCTCAAATCACTTGAGCCGCTTTTCATTTTAGTCTATTCCAAATTATTTCATCCATCTCCAAAATTACAAGTTTCCACTGCTAAAAATCAAACTACAAAGTGATGCTTGTTATCATTTTGAGCACATATTTCCATTCAGACTTCTTTGGTTCACAAAATCCTACTGTTATGCTAATCAAATTTCTAGCTAACACCAATTTTCAGGTTCCACTCCACTTTCTTCTCTTTATTACTTGCTGCTTAAGGAGATTAAGTAAAATGAGTATTTGATGTTACCTTCTAGCATTCATCTAGTTTAATGGCTACATTATCAGTTTTCCTTTTTTCCCCCTACTTGAGCTAGGGAGCTCACCATTAAATGTTTATCATTAAAGTGAGCTCTTGTCCAACAAGGGATGGCACTCATTGTGGTGGTGAGATACTCTTTCATTTAATCAGGAGATGGAGAAGTGTGAGGATTGAAGAAAATATTTGCAAAATACTTGCATTACTTCGAAGGCTGGCTGTGGAAATAGCTCGTATGAGTGTGGAAGTGTCATCCTAAATGCAAGGAATTTGGAATTCCAAGTCACTATCACTTGTTTTTGTGGACTGTTTATTTCTTTAATTGTTCAATCTAATAAAAAAGAATTGTTCAAACTTATTATATGATCTTGACTAACTTTCCTCAGACAGAGTGCTCTGGAAGAACAAGTGAGACACTACGAAAATCTTTGGATAATCTTCAGAACAAGCTACAAGTAGTATGTAGTTTCTCATCTGCTCATTGGTCAATATTGCAGAAACTTATTGTTCTACTCTGTTCTTAATCATTTGATTGTTCTCTTCTCTCTCTTCTCTTTTTTAAAAAAAAAACTTGTGTTGGTTTTCAGGGTCTTGAAATAGAAAATCACTTGAAGAAAAAAGTGCGTGCACTGGAAAAACAGAAGGTATGAAGATTGTTTTTCTGAAATGGAATATAAGCACCAGTGTTTGTATTAATTACTTAAAAAGGACAAACGTGCAGATTCTTTCAGAAGAGAAGCTCAGGGCTCAAATATCGGCATTTCGCCACTATCATTCTCAGCATAAAATTATTATTACGAGCTTACTTGATGAGGGATTTTCTCATATTAAATCAGCTGTGAACATGGTGGAAGAAAAGCTGAAGGACTGCAGCATGAGTGAGAGAGACGTAAATTCCTCTCAAGTAGATAATTTGAAAAATGAACTTGAACGTCAAGATGTTCTGGTAAACAATGATGATGGTTCAGATTTGATCTTTAAGGTAATTAGTTCTTATTTTTTACTCTAGACCTTTCTTTGTCGATGTCTACATCTCCAGCCTTCAATTTTATTTTGGTAGTGTTCTCTTCTAGGAGTTCTCTTAACATAAGAAGGTTTCTGTTACACTCAAATTTCTCAGTTATGCACTAATAATGGTGAAGATTCAAGGGGCAAAAACTATTCCATTTTTTGAATGTCATGTTGATAATAACAAATGTATAACCCTTTAAAAAAAAGTATAACATGTTGATGGTGCAGATTTTATGCTTCACACTATATTTGCGCTAGTATTGCTATGTGCTTGTATAAGCTTCCACACATTTTTTGTGGTTAGAAGAAAAAGTTGAGCTTGTAGTCTTCTGTGTGTTTTGATGTCAGAGAGATGGGATAAATACTATATTTTTAAGTTCGTCTCCTGAGATTCTGTAAGTTGTTTCTTGGATAAGGTTCTCTACTTCCTAAAATAGTTCTCGAAGAAGACTTGTTTCCTTAGTGGATTCTCCCTTTTAACTCTGTAACTATGATTCTTAAAATCAACAAATACTTTTGTTGATATCAGCAGTCACGTCAGAGGATGGGATAGTTTGTTTATTACTATTTCAATCAGTTGTACATGCTTTGCAATCTAATCTTAGTGAAAACGAACCATAGCTTCTGAACAAAATATGCTGTCAACATGTTTCTGAAGTTTCTCCATCTCTACCTGTTGCAGAGGAATCAGCCTAGCTCGACAACTACCATTGCTGTTGGAAATAGTGATGCTTCGAAGGCCCTCGCTGTGGCACTAAATGAGAAGGTTTTGTAACTGTTGTAATAAAACAAAGCGCGCTTTTAAATTGTAATTATGTGCTAATTTAATCAGTTTCTCTTTCCGTTTCAGGTTGAAACTTTACTACTACTCTCACAACAAGAAGAAAGACACTTGTTGGAGAGGAATGTCAATGCAGCTCTGCAGAAGAAAATTGAGGATCTCCAGAGGAACTTACTTCAAGTATTCCTCTGAGTGTTTTCTTCCTTTAGCAATCACTATCCCCCATCTATCACTTTACCCTATCACTCATCATTTTTATTTAAGAGAAGTACATAAAATCCCCCCTGAATTTGGCAGCTAAACTAACTTTGGCACTTTTAACTTTACGGGTAATTATTTACCTCCCTAATCTTTTTTCAAGTGAATCAAAATATACCCAATTGCTAACATGGCAAGTCAAAAAAGTAAAAGTGCGCTTATACAAAAAATTGAAGAGAAAAAGAATAAGTGGGCCCCAATTATTTTCTTTTTAGCCAATAATCTTTTTTTCTTCTTCTTCTTCATCATACCCTACCCATCATACCCTCCCCTCCCCCCCTCCCTTAGTACCACCAACTAGGGGTGTGCACTATTCGGGTTAAACCAAATAACCAAACCAAATCAAATCAAATCGAATTTTTGTTTGAATTAGTTTTTCGGTTTGGTTTTGGATTAATAAATTACTTTGTTTAGTTTTTTTGGTTTGGTTTCGGGTTTAAAAAAATAAAAACCGATATATATATATATATATATATATATATATATATATATATATATATATATATATATATATATATATGTTTAGGTTTAGAATTCAGTTGGAGTTAACCACTTTTGTTCCTTTTTGGTTATTGCCTTTCACGATGATTATGTTTGTATTTTATGGTTGAACATCTATAATTGGTATACTTCTAAGTATCGTGTTTTAAGTTGTTTCTTATGATTTATATTAGAAAGTATATTTAAGATATCCAATATTATTACTTTGGTTATGTTATTAATTATAGAAATAACCAAACCGGGAAAAGTCGAACCGAAAGAGGAAAACCAAACCAAACCAAATTTATTTTGGATTGGATTGGGTTACACTTTTACGAAACCAAAAACCGAAAAATTCAAATCGAATAGTGCAAAACCAAACCGAATGCACAACCCTACCACCAACCACAGCCCCACCTCTCGCCCCTTATCTTCCGCACACCAAATCCACCCCTCTCGCCGTCGACCACCACTTTCACCACTCCTTTTTTGTTCTTCGAACCCCCCCCCCCCCCAAACCTCTTTCTCCTTCTTTGAAACCCTATCCCAATCCTATTTATCATCTTCAAACCCCACTCCCATCCTCTTTCTTTCTATTCGGACCTCAGTGCCTTACATTTTTCTTCTTCTTCTTATTTGTTGAACTTTCCATTTTTTTCTCCTTCTTCAAGATGCCCCCATCCCACCCTCATTTCCTTTCTATCACTAAAATCCAAAAAGTGAGTTGTAGTTAACCACTTTTGTTCCTTGTTGGTTATTGCCTTTCACGATGATTATGTTTGCATTTTATGGTTGAGCATCTATAATAGATATACTTCTAAGTATCGTGTTTTAAGTTGTTTCTTATGATTTATATTAGAAAGTATATTTAAGAGATCCAATATTATTACTTTGGTTATGTTATTAATTATAGAAATAACCAAATAACCAAATAACCAAACCGGGAAAAGTCGAACCGAAAGAGGAAAACCAAACCAAACCAAATTTATTTTGGATTGGATTGGGTTACACTTTTACGAAACCAAAAACCGAAAAATTCAAACCGAATAGTGCAAAACCAAGCCGAATGCACACCCCTATCACCAACCCCAGCCCCACCTTTGCCCCTTCATCTTCCTCACACCCAATCCACCCCTCCTGCCGTCGACCACCACTTGCACCACTCTTTTGTTGTTCTTCGAACCCCCTCCCCCCAAACCTCTTTCTCCTTCTTTGCAACCCTATCCCGATCTTATTTATCATCTTCAAACCCCCACGCCCACTCTCTTTCTTTCTCTTCGGACCTCGGTGCCTCACATTTTTCTTCTTCTTCTTATTTGTTGAACTTTCCATTTTTTTCTCCTTCAAGATGCCCCCATCCCACCCTCATTTCCTTTCTATCACTAAAATATAAAGATTGTGAGTTGGAGTTAGCCACTTTTGTTCCTTTTTTGTTTATTGCCTTTCACGATGATTATGTTTGTATTTTATGGTTAAACATCTATAATAGGTATACTAATAAGTATCGTGTTTTAAGTTTTTTCTTATTATTTATATTATAAAGTATATTTAAGAGATTCAATATTATTACTTTGGTTATGTTATTAATTATTGACATAACCGAATAACCAAAGCGAAAGAGGAAAATCAAACCAAACCAAATTTATTTTGGATTGGATTGGGTTACACTTTTACAATACCAAAAACCGAAAAATTCAAACCGAATAGTGCAAAACCAAACCAAATGCACACCAACCTCAGCCCCACCTCCCGCCCCTTCATCTTCATCACACCAAATCCACCCCTCCCGCCGTCGACCACCACTTGCACCACTCCTTTCTTGTTCTTCGAACCCCCCCCCCCCAAACCTCTTTCTCCTTCTTTGAAACCCTATCCCAATCATATTTATCATCTTCGAACCCCCACTCCCACCCTCTTTCTTTCTCTTCGGACCTCGATTCCTCACATTTTTCTTCTTCTTCTTATTTGTTGAACTTTCCATTTTTTTTCTCCTTCAAGATGCCTCCATCCCACCCTCATTTCCTTTCTATCACTAAAATCCAAAAAATGTGAGTTGGAAGTTAACCGCTTTTTTTCTTTTTTGTTTATTGCCTTTCACGATGATTATGTTTGTATTTTATGGTTGAACATCTATAATAGGTATACTTATAAGTATCGTGTTTTAAGTTTTTTCTTATGATTTATATTAGAAAGTATATTTAAGAGATTCAATATTATTACTTTGGTTATGTTATTAATTATTGACATAACTGAATAACAAAAGCGAAAAAAGCCGAACCGAAAGAGGAAAACCAAACCAAACCAAATTTATTTTGGATTGGATTGGGTTACACTTTTACAAAACCAAAACCCAAAAGTTCAAACCGAATTGTGCAAAACCAAACCGAATGCACACCCCTACCACCAACCCGAGCCCTACCTCCCGCCCCTTCATCTTCCTCACACCCAATCCACCCCTCCCTGCGTCAACCACCACTTGCACCACTCCTTTCTTGTTCTTCGAACCCCCCCGAAATCTCTCTCCTTCTTCGAAACCCTATCCCGATCCTATTTATTATCTTCGAACCCCCAATCCCACCCTCTTTCTTTCTCTTCAGACCTCGGTGTCTCACATTTTTCTTGTTCTTCTTTGTTGAACTTTCCATTTTCTTTCTCCTTCTTCAAGATGCCCCAATCCCATCCTCATTTCCTTTCTATCACTAAAATCCGAAAAACGTGATGAATAGGGAAAAATAGAAAAGCCATTGATTTGTTCTTGCTTCAAATTAAAATTAGTATTTATGGCAAGGGTGAAATGTGATGAACTAAGCTCTTTTTAATGAAAATCTACAATTTTTCCATCTCAAATTAAATTTTCAGTTGTTATTATTTATTTGTTTTGATTATGTGTGTTACAAATTGAATGTGTTTTTGTTAGAGTGGTTTTGAGATTTTGAATCTCTTTCAACTGAAAATTTGTTCTTTTTTGAGATTATTTTTCTTATTACTATGTTTTAATTCTTATTTTTTGAGATTGTTTTACTTTCTAAAATTGTGAATATATAAAAAGAAACAAAAAAGAATTAAAAATAAAATTTAAATAATGTTTAATGTGACGCTGATGTGGCGTCATGTGTATCAATGACATGACGCATGTGGAATGCACTTGCCATTGTGAGTCTGCTATTATAATATTAAGGTGTATTTTAATTCACTTGAAAAGAGATTAGGGGTATTTACCTGGAAAGTTAATAACACTTTATGTATTTTTGCAGCCAAGTTCAGGGGGAATTTTATGCATTTTCTCTTTATTTAATAACACTGCTAATAATACTATAGCGTGATCATAATGTGGGGGCTTGGAGTGACAACTGCAAATTGGGCTGATATGTGTGTGTAATTTTTCAAGGTTACAAATGAAAAGGTCAAAGCCCTCATGGAGTTGGCAGAGTTGAAGCGGGACCATCAGTTGTTGCAAGAGTATGTTTCTATATCCAGTTAACTGTGTATCAACTGGGAACTACTTCATTTTTTCTCCATTGTTTTTCATGGTACGCTTCTCTGTCAAAGGAAGATCTTAAGACCTGCCTCTCAAAAAAGAATTATTGTGGAATTTTCCTTGAAAGATTAACTATGTGCTTTATCAATCTTTTAAGATTCTGAAAGGAAATTACTTAAGACTGGCATGAAGGTGGGGTGAATAATGACATTTATTTATTATAGCAATAAACATGAGTTTGAACGCGAAAAACATAAGAAAGCAGGAAGGTTAGAATGTCATCCGTTATAAGCAATAGTGATGGGTTTGAACAGGAAAAACATGGGATAGTATATGGAGATGATACTATTGGTATTTGGTAGCAATAAGACCTGGTTTAAAACAGTAATGAGAGTTTTGACCTGCATGTAAATTGGACTGCTATGCACATCCTCAAAAAAGAATAATAAACAAATTGGACTGCTTTGCTCTTTCTTCCTTGCTCTACTTCTTAACCTATTAAAAGTTACTTGTTCAAAATGGTTACCACTAGATGGCTAAATGTTGTAGGAAAGTTAACCAGGCCTCTAGACAAGGAAAATCTCTTGGTGAGATTGCAGTGAAAAGGACTCTTCAGGAAAAAGATGGAAGATTGAAAAATCTGCTGAAAACTTCTTATCTGAGACGCTGGACTGGTTTACAAGATTCAGATGGAAATGATGCTGACACTCATCGAGATTCTGAAGCCAATAACATGGATTTTGCCAGGTATTTGTTTGAGATTTTGTTGATGCTTCTGTTACACTTAATAACTGCTTCCTACTACTGGTACACTCATAAAAGGAAGTAATGTTAGAATATATTACCTTTGTATCACATATTTTCTCCCATCATTTCTCTGTTACCCCTTTTCAGGATGAAGATAGAGAATGCAACTCTAAAAGAGAGCTTAGAGAGTATGGAGCATCTAATTCGTGCAGTTAGGAGGCTTCGCCTTTCACTTTTAAAGGTAGTATTTGTTTCCTAGTTTTTGCAGAGGACTTCATTAGAAGCCAATAATTCATCGTAAAGATAGACCGCCTCTCAGGAGAGATGAATGCATAATAAAAATTGCACTTGAGGTAGCTATCAGAAAAGATATTGCACGTTCTGGATTAATCATATAACATTGCATAGCTTAATGTTTTATTTAGTCTACTTGAGGTGATGAAAAATATCTAGCTCAATCTTTGTCCTGTAAGGAAATTCCCTAAGGTTTGACCATTGCAAGTTGCTTGATAAAATGTGTTGTATTATGTAGTTTAAAGAGCCAGCTGCATCCAAAGGCATGGAGAACTGCTCCTCGGAGTCATTGGACAATATTATTAATGAAGCAAGTCAGTTAAAAACTGCACTTGGAATCTCCCTCCCTCTTAGTTGGTCAGTAGAGGCAGATTCGGGATCATCCAGCAGACGTGTTGAAGAGGAGATAGATAACGGACACACTACACGTGATAACATGGACTTTGTCTCTGCTGCTGGATTTGAGATGGTTGAGCTTCTGGTGTTTGTTGCACAACTATTGAAAGAGTACAAATGTAGTTGATGCGAAGGAGGTGTTGATTGAATTGGGATATGGTTTGGAAGTTGTTTTTTGTATAGTAATTTTGGATTTTGGAAGGTAGAAAATCTATTATTGTAACATAACTAAACTATTAGAAGCTTTCTCGAGTCACTGCTCAGTTATCTTTTTTAACATACACAGACATGATATTTTGCTAGATAAATCACCATTTTTTGATGTGGGATAGACGATGAAGTGTGAAAAAGATGAGATCATTCAAAATGTTAATCAAATTTACCCTTCTTTATTTTTATTTTTTTTGAAATATCATGCATGAAATTGTTGTCATCCTTGGTACTTTCTCAATTGGATACGTAGTCTTAGAACTTCCCAACAATTTGTTCCGCCATGCCATACAAATAGACTGGACTTTGCTTCGAAATGCCATTCAGTTCGATATATTTTAAGTTAGCCACAAAGGAAAATAACAATGTAAGATATAGCTTGTCCAAGTTGAACATGAATAAAAGTAAATGGTTAACACTCATTTTAGACGATAAAACAAATATTTTGTGCGACCTAAAGTTCTATCTTCAAACTCAACCTTCAAGTGATTGACAGTGTAAACTCCAAATGCCCTGTTATATATATAGAGAGATTTTTAAAGACATATAATTAGCAATGACAATAAACAAACATCAGGGCATTTGGTCTAGTGGTATGATTCTCGCTTTGGGTGCGAGAGGTCCCGAGTTCGATTCTCGGAATGCCCCTTTGTTTTTTAATTTTATGTAATTTGGTTTAGCTTCTAGTTAAACAGTGATTTTAATTCATGTGCTATTACATAATTCCACTTCGTTATTCGATAGTTATTCGATTACGCACATTTAACCTTTAATTATTTGCAATATGCGGTCTTGATATTTGAAGTTAACAAAAGTTGACTATATTTTAAAATATATAAATGAAAAAAAATCGATAAGTTAACAAAAGTTGACTATTTTTTAAAATATATAAATGGAAAAAATTCGATGGGTTAGTGATTCCAAATGCTTGAAAAGTTGTGTATGACTAAATTTGAATTTAATAAAAAATAAATATTAAATATTTTAAAGACCGAAAGTTGTTAGAAAATCATTAATAATATTAAGGAGTCTGTCCACGTACTAAATCTTTCAAATGTAATCCTATTTGACCTTAATCAGTAACCATTGAAAAAGAGTGAAAAAACGAATTACTAATGAATAAAAGATAGAGCCATCAGAGAAGCAAATCCTCACTTTATATATTTAAGATAATCATTCTAGTTGTATATTTTTTAAAATATATAATTTTAATTATATATATATATAATTCTTCAAGCATTTAGTATCACCAATCCTTTATTTTATTTTCTATTTTTTAAAAAAAAATTATTGTCAAATAGTTAAGTTTTATTAACCTCAAGGACTAAAATCGATATTTTGTATTTTGGCTGCTGGTGAGACCTAACAATTCAATCACCCAAATACTACTGATGTTTTTACATAATATAAGTTTTATTTTCAAGGATTTTGAAATTCACAAAAGCCAAAGTAAACCCTAGATAAAATAAAGACTATCGGAAATACACTCCAAACATGGGCGTTTGGTCTAGTGGTATGATTCTCGCTTCGGGTGCGAGAGGTCCCGAGTTCGATTCCCGGAACGCCCCACTTTTTTTTTTCCTTTTAAGAAAAAGCTTACTGCTAAGGGAACATTTATATTCAATCTCCTTGTAAGTATTTTGTAAAACAATCAGCATCCATTTATATATGTTTACTGAGGTTCAAACTAAAAATTAAAATCTGGTTACATGAGGTAAGGCTAAGGAGTATCAGAATTCTATATTTGCAGATGAGAAATGGCAATCATGATCAAATAAATAACTCACAACAGGAAAAAGCATTTTGAGTAAAACTCAAAGATAACTATATCAAACACTGGGCAATTGGTCTAGTGGTATGATTCTCGCTTTGGGTGCGAGAGGTCCCGCCCGAATTCGATTATCGGAATGCCCCTAAAACTTCTATTAAAGTTTTTATTTACACTAAGATGATTTAACTTTTCAAATGCTCAAACTACGGAGAATGTTGATCTCACCTACAAAATTATTGCACCAAATGGTGTATAAACTCCAGATAACCAACATGAACTTCCAAATGTTATTAACACTGAGTGACAAACAAGAGCTGGGCATTTGGTCTAGTGGTATGATTCTCGCTTTGGGTGCGAGAGGTCCCGAGTTCGATTCTCGGAATGCCCCAATCTAAAACAACATACATTTTTACACGCAAAACTAAGCAGCACATAAATGGCTAACCTCAACTTTTTCACATGCAAAATTAAGTAGGCCATAAATGGCTAACCTTAGCTCAATTGACCAAAGATATAAGAAAACACACTTCATAGTTTCTTTTCTGCAGTCTCAGTGTTATCATACAAATGCTATAATTTACCCTCCAACTTGTTAACAGTGGATCATCTTGGATGACTTAGGAGTCGTTCGGTAAAGTTTATAAGAATAATACAAAATATAGTGTATTAGTAATGCTGACAATACTTTTTTATGCAATGTTTGATTTGGTGTACTAAAGATATTATGCATTACATTATTTTTGGAAAAAAAAATACCCTCCACAAATATAGTGGAAAGGATGTAAAAAAAGTTCTTGAGGGCAATTGTGTATTTAATAATGGTAATGCATGCATTAGAACCCATTGATTACTAATGCATAGGAATAGATGGTATTAGTAATACACTCTTCAATACACAATAGAGTGTATTACTAATACAAGTATTAGTTATGCATAGATTAAAAAAGTGTATCAAGGTACTAATAATACATCAAGATAATGCAAGCATTATTTTCTCCAATACACTCTACCAAACGACCCCAGTGTTAAGCTTATTGCAAGATTGTCTACAGGGAACATAAACAGTGCGCACTTAGTCTAGTCGTATGATTCATCGGTGCAAGATTCTTAGTATGTTGTAAAAAGAATCAGCATTGAGATTGATGTTCTGAAAATTGCAGCAAGTTCATCAGTCATTTATAGAACTAAGATTTAAAAAAATAGAGTTCACACTTGGTCACATGCTGACAATTTAATGCCACAGGGGAATCAATATTCTGTAGATTAAAAAAAAAAGACCATTTGTACAGTCCAGACCTAACTGTTTAGTCAATGCATGTACCAAACCTTACCTAATGCTTGACTTCAAGAGCTCTTCATTGTTACCATTTTTGTAAGCTGATCTCCAGTCAACTATAAAACAAAATTTGCAGGTAAAGATTTTTTTTAATTCATGTTAATGGACAACCAAATGGCATGAGCACTTGAAGCTGAATAAGAGTAAATCTAGATCTATAAGCTAAAAAATTAAATTAATACATCATGAATACTTGCAATGGTGCAGAGTTGGGCTTGCCTGCTCAGTTTAAAGATCTGAAACTCCAACGTTCAACATCTAATTCCCAAAAGATCCCTAAATATAAAATGTTGGACAGATCAGTTCTCGAGTATCTCAAATATCACAAGCCATCATTTCAAATATGCTTCTTTGCCATCCATTTTCAATTTGACAAAGCAGGCAAAACTTAATGAAGTTGGTACATGGATTTGTCGTAACATCAAAGAATCATTATAGATACAAGGTCATTTACAGGTCAAGGAAGTGAACAATAACAACTGAGATCATTAATCAAGGAAGCTTTCTGAATTTCAAGTCAAAATAAGGAATGAAACGGATATCCACAGTTCATGAGCCAGTTTCATTTCACTTGAGTGAAACAAAGAAGCATAAACTTCATTGTACCATGTTGCTTTGAACCCAAAATCCCATAACATGAGCTGCAACATTCCATGAAACAAGTAAGAGAACCCAGAAAAAAACACATGGTTAACTATCAATGCGATAATCCTTGGTGGAAATTTTATTTGCTTCAGCTGTAACTAGAACGATGAAGCTCAAACATGAAATGGTAATCCAGCTAACACCGGAGACCTGGCCTCATGTCCAATGACAGTTCTTAATCACTACACAGATCTCACGTGTTTTGGATTCCAGATGACCAAATGGTTGAGTAAGATTGCATATGATTGTAAATATACAAGTGATAGTAACAACCAAAGCTGATAGCATCTATAGGCATCGAGAGAAGTAATCCGAGGAACTGCAGAGGCATATTATTTTAAGCAACCTTCTGTATACACCTCACATCCGAATAAAAAGTACTCAAGAACATTTAAGCAAGCAAATGAAGATCATATGGTGTAAAATACGGATAATTTGAATTCTATATTACAGTAAGCAATGACAATTGTGCGATCAAATAGCAGACAAAGCTAAAATACATTTGACTAAAATTTAAATAAGACAATGTCAACAATGGGCATTTGGTCTAGTGGTATGATTCTCGCTTTGGGTGCGAGAGGTCCCGAGTTCGATTCTCGGAATGCCCCTTAATTTATATAATTTTTTTTTACTCTAAGATGATTTAACTTTTCAAAGGCTCAAACAATGGAGAACGTTTATCTCACCTAGAAAATTATTGCACAGAATGGTACAAGCTCCAGACAACCAATATCAACTTCAAACTATTATTACCACTGAAGGACCAACAAGAGCTGGGCATTTGGTCTAGTGGTATGATTCTCGCTTTGGGTGCGAGAGGTCCCGAGTTCGATTCTCGGAATGCCCCCATCTAATACAACTTTTTAATTCATTTTACTTGCAACTCTGCTCCTTCACTTTATTTTCTAAGTAATAGTACATGCAAATTAAGCAGGGTCATTTATGTAAACTAAGATTCACAGAAAAAAGAATTCACACTTGGTCACATGCTGACAATTTAATGCCACAGGGAATCAATATTTTGTACCAAATCTTACCTAATGCTTGACTTTAACAAGCTCTTCATTGTTTCCATTTTTGTAAGCTGATCTCCAGTCAACTACAAAACTCAATCGACTGTCTTCATAAAACAAAAATCGCATATTAAGATTCTACTTATTCATGTTAGTGGACAACCAAATGGCATGAGCACTTGAAGCTGAATAAGGTAAATCTAGATCTATAAGCTAAAACTTAATACATCATGAATACTTACAATAGTGCAGAGTTGGGGGCTTGCCTGTTCAGTTTACAGATCTGAAACTTCAACGTTCAATGTCTAACTCCCAAAAGATCCCTAAATAAATGTTGGACAGATCAGTTGGAGTATCTCAAATATCACAAGCCATCATTTCAGATATGCTTTTTTGCCATCCATTTTCAATTTGACAAAGCAGACAAAACTTAAAAGTGAAGTTGGTACATGGATTTGTCGTAACATCGAAGAACCATTATGTTTGATCTATAACAAGATCATTTACGAGTCAAGGAAGTTAACAATAAAAACTGAGATCATTAATCAACGACACAGATCTTCCACAAAATCAAGAAAGTTCTCTGAATTCAAGACAAAATAAGGAATGAAACAGATATCCATAGTTCATGAGCCATTTTCATTACACTTTAATGAAACAAAGAAGCATGAACTTCATTGTACCATGTTGCTTTGCAACCAAAATCGCATAACATGAGCTGCACCATTCCATGAAACAAGTAATACTGATTTAGCTTAATAAAGAAGGTATTCAAAAGACAACTAGAAGTAAGATAACGCAGAAAAAACCCATGGTTAACTATCAACAAGATACTCATTGGTGGATATTTTATTTGCTTTAGCTGTAACTAGAATGATGAAGCTCAAACATGAAATGTTAATTCAGCTAACACTGGAGACCTGGCCTTATGTCCTATACCAGTTCTTAATCACTACACAGATCTCACGGGTTTTGGATTCCAGATGACCAAATGATTGAGTAAGATTGCATAGGGTTGTAAATATACAAGCGATAGAAGCAACCAAAGCTGATAGCATCTTTAGGCATCGAGAGAAGTAATCAGAGGAACTGCAGAGGCATATTATTTTAAGCAACCTTCTATATACACCTCATATCCTAATAAGCAAAGTACTCAAGAACATTTAAGCAAGCAAATGAAGATCATATGGTGTAAAATAAGGATTATTTGAATTCTATATTACAGTAAGCAATGACAATTGTGATCAAATAGCTGACAGAGCTAAAATACGTTTGACTAGAATTCAAATAAGACTGTCAACAATGGGCATTTGGTCTAGTGGTATGATTCTCGCTTTGGGTGCGAGAGGTCCCGAGTTCGATTCTCGGAATGCCCCTTGATTTTGCTAAAGTTTTAATTTACTCTAAGTTAATTTAACTAACAAACTCCTTCATCACTAACTGATTCTACAGTTGAGTATGTTAAGATATAAAAACCAGATATGGGAAGCCTCCCCCTTTCTACTACTAAAACACCTGTAATTGCAATGTTATGTCTCTCTGTATACATTATTTTAACATTGGAGGAGCCCCCTAGGCACAGGAGAATTTCATCCTCCTAGAAAATTATTTCATAAAATGGAATAAGCTCCAGAGAGCTGGAGATGAAACTTCCAGCTATCATTTAGACTGGGGGGCCAACAAAACAGGGCATTTGGTCTAGTGGTATGATTCTCGCTTCGGGTGCGAGAGGTCCCGAGTTCGATTCCCGGAATGCCCCTTATTTTGCTTAAATTTTTTATTTACTCTTAAGTTGATTTAACTCTCCAAATGCTCCTTCATCTGTAACTGATTCTACATTCGCCGTGGGGGAATACTTCCTCCTCCACAGTTGAGTTTGTTCAGATACAACTGACCAACTTTAATAATGTCTACAATTACAGAACCTTTAATAGCATAGTATGCCTCTCTCTCTATATAATTTTAACAATGGGAGGGAGGAAGGGGGAGGGA
>CM040618.1:128259370-128312549 GCA_022817965.1 Solanum lycopersicoides
GTGGAAGCTTTCTTTACTTAAGCTATGACTTAACTCAAACTATGATGTTCAAATATGCAATACTGATACAGCTAATGACAGAATCCTGGCCTCATGTCCATTGACAGTTCTCAATCACTAGACAGTTTCAATGGCGTTCTTATTCCAGATGCTGAAAAGAGACAAGCACCAGTAATAATGAAAGCAGATACAATCTTTAGGCACGAGAGCAGCACAAATCAGAGGAAGCTGCAAAGGCATCATATTTTAAGGGCAACCCATCTAAGTATCTAGCCATCTCCCATATCCAAATGGGAGCCAGCAAAAGTACCAAATGATGTTGTTATCTTTAAAAAAAAAAGAAGGAAGCTACCACAATATATTAAAGTAATCAACTAGTATGAAATACAGAGCATCTGAAGTCTAATTGAAGATAAGCGATAACATTTACGATCAAATAACTCACAAGGCGAAATTGCCTCAACAAAATAATTGTTTATTTCCAGAAAGATCCCTTAAGGCTCAAAGGGGACAACTAGGGATACTTCATGCAAATTGTAGGCTTGGAAAACCTATTATCCTATCCTAAAAAAAGCATTTCTACAAACAATTAAAACAAATCCTAGACAAACTGTGCAAAGAAATTTTAATTAAGTCTCATCACGCATGACACATGTTAGATTAGATCGGTCCCTTCCAACTCACAATCAAGAATAAATGAAACAAAATTGCATAAATCAAACCAATACCAAGTAGTGAGCAAAGAGGAAACAAATGACCAAGTATCACTAATAACTAATAAGACCATGTCTCTCAATGTTATCCACTTTTCCAGCAAAAATTCAGGAGGGATATTCCACAAATTTGACAAAGACTCACATGAAAGAGTCTAAATAGTGGTACCAGAAAAACAAGTTATCCAAAGAGAGCTATCCAACAAAAACATATTTTTATTCCCTATTAGCTACTAACTACCCCTACACACACCCGGTTCAAAAAAATTACTTTTTTGGAAAAGAACTGTGGCTTAAAAAAAACAAAGAGTTTATTGAAACCAAATGACAAGGTAAACCTAGGAAAGTACAAAACAAGTAACAGTAAATACTAATAAACACAACTAGTGATATAATACATGCAGCAAGCACTCATACAAAGGCAAAAAAAATGTCAAAACCTTATAGACTAAAGATAAGACACAGTATTCCAAAATATTATCTCATTAATCACTTGGAGAACTAGTGATAATTTAACATATCAGACTACAAATCACAGGAAAAATAAGAGACAAACCATTTTAAGGGTTCGCGAGTCAACCATGGGATGAAGATCAAAGTTATAGTGAGAAACAGGCTTCATATGTAGATTTTGATACCACATGAAAGAATCTAAACATCTAATTGAAATGGTAAAATCCAGGGAAAAAACAAGTACTTTTTAATACATTAATTCTAGTAAGGTTGCATTTTCATTTCCTAAGAGGTTCACATATATGAGAGCTCACATGCTAATTGTAACAGCCTGGTAAACCGTTGCCATGAGGCGGGTGCAAACTCGGCCCATCGGCCCCCTCACAAACAATTCTCCACCCTGCCCACCACCAACAGTGTAGATGAACATGTGACCTTGCTTTGAAGCTAATGAAGAGAACCCAAGCACACAACTCAAAATGCTACAGGCAATAAGTGAAGTAGTTTAAGATTTCAATAACCTTTTCAGATGCTCTTATGCCCCTGATGTGGAATGTCATATATCTCCGGCACAAACCACGCTTTCTTCCATCTAACAAATGGTTAGGAAAATATCAGATATTGATGTTAATCAAAACTTAGAAGTCCCCATCAGAAAATGAATTCTACATTAGCTAGTGGAACTCTTAGTAATTGCAACACTACAAAACCCCTGACTAGGATATTTCAATGTGTCTACTTGAATACAAAACCTAACAAGTAAATATGTAATGTAAGCAAGAACAGATAACTATTTTTTCAATTCAAAAGTTGACATAAAAAGTGAGATACCTTGCAGAACCCCAACTTCTGATGAAAAAAAAAACCCATTTAATTTCACAAATTTGCAAAGATTATGACCACAAAGAAATGAACAGAAATATTTAGAAGCTAAATCTCAATATATGCTACTCCCTCCATCCCAATTTTTAATTTTTTAAAATTAGTGTGATATCCGGGCTAGCTTTCACACACCTCGACTAATTCCACGGGGTGCCAACTCCCACCAGCAACAGGAACCATGTAACTCTATCGACCCCATCCAATTCCTCTTCATATTTTGGGAATATTTGATACAGTTCCACCAATGATACCATTCTATACAACTTTCACAACTTTAGTGTTCAAATTGACGAATCTATCAAATTCCATCTTTTGAATGGTTTTCAATCAAATTGTTTTCTTTCAATGAATACTTAGATATATTTTTTCCTCTAGGAGGCAAGTCAAATAAACACGTTAAACTCCATATCCTACAAAATATAAGTACTAGAATACTACTTTTACCCCGAAGAATAAGAGTAGTAAGCAAAAAACAAAATACAGCGAAGTAACACTCAAACACGAACAATTAGGTCACACTTTGAACTTGTACAGACAAATTAACAAACAATTTGGGCTGTAATAGAGTATGAATTCGACAATAACTTACTGAAAAATTAAGGATGATGAACAAACCTGAAGTGAATAATCACAGCCCTATTGGACCTCGGAGTCGGAGAATGTTCTCAGCAATAAGCAGAGAATTTTTAGTATAAAATTAGAACTCTTTAAATTAATATATTTTTATTCTTAATTGTACCCAGCGTGCCGTTTTGCGCGCGCATTTCTGATTTTCTTCTCTCTTTTTTCCCCCCCTCTGTGGAAAAAATTATAAATCTAAACAAATTTTATATATATTTATTTCTTTTTTATATGCAAATCATTACTTCATATCTATGTTTTTTGAGCAAAAAAAAAATTCAATAATTCATTTTTGGTGATAGGTGATATTTTATCAATTAAATGTTGGAAAATATCATTTCACCAAGACAATTATTATATAAATTGTTCACATAATTCTATACGTAATAAGTTGAAATTTTTTAAATAAAGATAAAAGTTAAAATCATATAAACTAATTATAAAAGTTACTTGACATACCTCGTTTTAAGTTTCAGAGATTTATAGCCTTGTAAGAAAAAATGATGGGTACATGGGAGATTTTTTAAGAGTGAGAAAATCAAAGGCTAAGAGTTTTTGACGTGTAGATTGATAAGATGAAAAATATCCACTTTAATGGTGTGTTTCTTCTCTCAAGGGAGGAGAAAGAGGAAAAGAGTTTTGCCCGAACTCATATTTAATTATGAATTTATTAGTCCTATAAACGGAAAGAAAGTATTAACAAATAAAAATTAATGCAAAATGATTGCGTCTGCCGGGAGTCGAACCCGGGTCTATTGCTTGGAAGGCAATTATCCTAACCGTTGGACTACAGACGCTTGACGGATATAAACTCTCAGGAAATAATTTTGAAGACATCTTACCCAGACTACTACTCCCACATATTCGTTTTCATTCAATTTATGAGACTAAGTTTGATTAAGCAAAAAGTATATAAAATAAAATAAAATCCATTTATGAAGTTCATAATCTAGAATAAGATTGATACATAGGTCAATCTCATAATGAAAATATAAAAATTAAATTGTTTATAACCATAAATATAAAAATATATAATAGTTTTGAATCAAACTAAAACGAAAATAATAAGGTACCAACAAGGGCGGCTCAACGTAATTGGGAGCCTAAAGTAAAATTTCAATTCGCGGTCTAAAATATAAATAAATTTTATATACGTATTTATTCAAAATTTATTTTTCTTACACTATTTAGATGAAAACTATCAATATATAATATCGTTTTTTCAGTTATTAATTTTAGTTAAGATTTTGTCAACTCAACATTGAAAAACGTCATTTTAGTGAGACAATTATTATATGTTTTGTTAACATAGTGCTATAAGTAATAAGTTGACACATATTAAATAAAGATAAGAGTTTGAATCATAAAATTTGACTCAAGAAGTTGATTACTTGGTATACCTCATTTTAATATACTTGTAGTAATGCTTGAAACTAAAAAAAAAAAATTTTAAAAAAAATTGTAATTCACTTTTTTTTAACACTTTTTACTATTAATTCTTATTATTTAGAAAGTACAAAGGAGGTTAAAGACGATAAAATAATATATTTTAAAAAATTATATTTTTTATCATAAATAACCAATTTTTCTACAAAATTTTCAACACATAATTTATTTTTAACATTGGGGCTCCGAAATTTGGGGGCCTAAGACAGTCCTTATTTTCAATAACAGAGAGCCGGCCCTGGGTACCAAAAGAGAATTGGAAGTAAGAGAACCCCAGCAAAAAGCCCATGTTGGATGGACTATGAATACTCCTTAGTGAAGCTTTTATTTGCTTCGGTTGTGACTTAACTTGATATATGAAGCTGAAACATGTAAATTAAGCTAATGCCAGAGACCTGGTCTCGTTTCCACTGACAGTTCTTAATCACTAGACATATCTCATGGATTTTGGATTCTAGATGGCCAGAGGGTTGAGAGTTGATAGCATAGGATTGTAAATATTGAAGTTACAGACTTACAGTATGTAACAAGCAAAGCTGAGAGCGTCTATAGGCATCAAGTGCAGTAAGAATCAGAGGAACTGCAGAAGCATATTAAAGTACTCAAGAACATTTAAGCAAGAAATGAAGATCATCTGGTGTAAAATAAGGAGTATTTGAATTCTGCATTACAGATAAGCAATGACATTTGGGATCAAATAACTCAAAAGAGAAAAACATTTGTATAGCTCTCAAATAACATAATGCCAACAATAGGGCATTTGGTCTAGTGGTATGATTCTCGCTTTGGGTGCGAGAGGTCCCGAGTTCGATTCTCGGAATGCCCCATTTCTTAAGTGCCTTACATAACATTTGAAGGCAAATGTGTGTTTGTTTTCCATCAAAGTTTGTTGATATTAGACATGCAGATCAACAATCATAACTGAAATATTAGAAGAATAATGTTATTTTATTTTTTTATTCATTTGATGAGGAGCAGAAAGGTGTTGTAAAAAATCAAACAATATCATTCTTTTTGCGAGAAATTTCTCTGATTTCCTACTCACATCTGGAGTTAAAATGGATAACCTAGTGACAGTCATTTTCTTTCAGTTTACATGAGAAATGCGTATCATTTCTACAGTCCAGACATAATTATGCTTTGTACTTCAATAGCACCAAGTTGTTTCCCTTAAGTTAGGTGTTCTGATCCCAAGTCATGTAAGACACTCAGCCAAATGTCTTCATACAACAATACTTACAGGCAAAATGCTTTCTATTCGCGCTTATGGACCACCAAATGACACGAGTCACCTAAAGCTGAATAAGGTAAATCTAGACGTATAAGCTAAAAAATACATCATGAATTCCTGCAACAGTACAGAGTTGGGCTTGCATGTCGAGTTTACTGATAAAATCTGAAACTCCAAATTAAAGTTCAGAGTCAAGCTATCCAGCTGGAATCCCTGAATATAAAATGGTAAATGGGTAAGTTCAAGTATCTCAACTGTCATAAGCCGGCCATCATTTCAAATATGCTTTAGTGGTTAGGAAAATATCAGATTTTGATTAATCAAAACTTAGAAGTCCCCATCAGGAAATGTATTCTACACTAGTAAATATGTAATTTAAGCAAGAGCAGATAACTACTTTTTCAATTTAAAACTTGACATAATAAGTAAGATACCTTGCAGAACCCCAACCTCTGAGGAAAAAAGAAAACATTTTGATTGTAAACTTAGCAAAGAGTATGGCCACAAAGAAATGAACAGAAATATTTGGAAGTTAAATCTCAGTATATGCTACTCATTCCATCCCAATTTTTAATTTTTTTAGTTACTATGGTGTCCGGGCTAGCTTTTACGAACATCAACTAATTCCAAGCGAATTCCCACTAGCAACAGGAATCATGTTACTCTGTCCACCCCCATCCCAATTTTACTCTTCATGTCTTGGGAACATTTAGTACAATTCCACCAATAATATCATTCTATATAACTTTCACAACTTTAAGAAGTTTGAATTCACGAATCTATCAAATTCGATCTTTTGAATGATTTTCAATCAAATTGATTTTTTTCACCTAGTACTTAGATATACTTTTTCCTCCTATACTTTTTCCACCAGGAGGCAAGTCAAATTAACACTTTTTTTTTTATGATAAGAAAAATCCGTAATATCTTCGTTTCTATGCAATATCTCGCAAACCACAAGAGAAATGACCCACACTAGGGAAATCTTATTAGACGAGTTCGACCCAGAAGACAAACCTTACTTTTGTTGGCAAAGGGTTTCGGACTTGAGACCTACATAGAAGTACCCACTGGCCACTAGGTCACTCGGTGTCAAATGGGCGGGTTGGGCTAAAATTGGAAATATTAAAGGGCAACTTTCACATATAGCAAACATAAAATTTATATTTGTATGTTATAACAAAGTTTGCATAATTGCACTTCATAGCAAACATATAAATGTATAATTCGCTATACATATACAATTGAAGCGAATTGTATAAAACGAAGTGTATAAAATGAGAAAGAGAAAGAGACTTGGGCAGAGAATTGTATAAAACGAATTGTATAATTATAAGTGTATAGAACGATTATATACAATTGAATTTGTATAAAATGAGAAAGAGAGAAAGACAAAAGAGACTTGCGCAGGGAATATACAATTGAATCAAATTATATAAAACGAGAAAGAGAGAAATTATATACAATTTGAATTTGTATAAAATGAGAAAAAGAGAAAGGAAAAAGAAACTGGGCAGGGGAGTATTTTTATTGTATAATTATAAGTTTATATGACAAAAATATATGTATTTGCATGTGTATATACAGTTTTCTCTCGCTTTATACAAATAGAAACACAATTTATACATTTCGTTTTTGTTTGTATGAGCGAGAGAGGCGAGGGTGGCGAGAGAGAATAGGGAGGGTGGCGAGCGAGATCTGGGAGAGGGGAGAGAGGGGAACAAAAATATAAGTATTTATACAATTTCCTCTCGCTTTATACAAACACAAACAAATTTTATACATTTGTGTTTGTATAAGGATATATAATTTTTTAAGAAAATTCGGATTTGGGGAGAGATTTTAGGAAATATTGAAAGAAATTGGGAGATTAAAGATAGCTAACAGATTTGTATAAAAATAGAGGGTGGGCCACAACCAATTAAAAATAATTGATTTGGAGAGAAATTTGAGGGATAACTGAAAGAAAATGGGAGAGAAAAGATAACGAATGAATTTGGATAAAAATGAATCTTCCGCTTGATGAGTGAGTCCAAACCAAATGGCAAAAATCGTGCAAAATTTGCTACGGAATACAAATGTTTTAAACAGTAGCTATAATATTTATTTTGATTTAAATGTTTGTTATTATGTACAATTTTCCCAATATTAAAATGGGTTGAGATAGAAGTCGGGTTGGGTCTTGACAACCCAAGTTTACTTTGGGCTCAAATGGGCTTAAAAACGGGTTGGGTCTTGACTCGCCCAATTTGACCCGATTAATCTCAATAATTTATCATATGGATATTTAACGTTTATAATCACAATTTGAATTTTAGCTCGAATTTTTTTTTTTTTAAAATAACAAATTGATAGATGTTAACCCTAAAAGATGCTAAATAGATAATAATTTATAACTTAAATATAGAAACATATCTTAATAAAAAGTTTTAAAACGGGTTGAAATTGGAGATTGAATTGAGCTCAATTGAGAATTCTCTTCAAATGTATTATGCTTGAATGGGTTGAGATTGAACCCAATTCAAATCATCTTAGCCTAACACTTAAAATTCTGGGCGTGTTGGATGGGTTATCTATGTTTGGGTTCACTTTTGACATCCCTACTCTCTGAAGGGTCAAATCAACACCTTAAAATCCATAAACTACAAAATAAGCCGGAGGAATCACTAGAATACAGAAGAATAAGAATTGTAAGCAAAATATGAATACAGCAAAGTAACACTCGAACACGAACAATTAGGTCACACTTCGAACTTCTACACAAATTAACAAACGATTTGGCTGCAATGACAAAAACTTCGGTGTGAATTGAACAGTTGGGGACCTCGGGGTCGGAGAATGTTCTTAGCCTAAGCAGAGATTTTTTTTGAAGTATAAAATTAGAACTCTCTAAAGTTTTTTCGTAAATATTAAATTACGAACCCAATTATTGTTGTCCTACAAATCATGATCCGTGTGTGACATATACCCCACGGGCTTAATTTTGACATAGAGCAGGAAGCATCCCGGAAACAACACATATTTGTTGTACTTGCCATGCAATATCTTCCTCAGCCTACATAAGCATATAAGGACAACAACAAACCTATCTAGCTTATCCAATCCCTCTTGTTGTTTCAACTCTATAAAGAAAAAAATGTAGTAGAAGCCTAATTAAGCCTGTGTTTTCTAGCTGTAGTAGTAATAATAGATTGACGAAGATGTGGTACTATTTGATGGTGGCTATTGATGGAGTGAAGCAATTCATAACAACACTATGGGAATTGCAAGAGATGAGATTCTCAGCCATATTTGATGACTTGAGCTACATTGTTATGAACATCATTACGGCTGCTGTTTCTTGTATTATTCACCAACATCATCAGCATCTCTCTAGCTAGAATTTTAATTTATTAGGTGTGATTGTTTTTATGAATATTTGTGAGGGTTGTTAGTAGCATATTGCTCGTAGGATGATTTGAATATTATAAGTTGTGGTGTATTTGATCACTAATTAAGAAGTAAGGAACAACTAAATGGCTTTGAGAATGATAGTATTTGACTATTTTATCTCTTTGTAAATATATATATCTCATATGAGGTTTTGAGATGTACCAGTCCAGAGAATATTTACCCTGGATAGGTATTGGGCGATGTTGTTCATGGTCATGGTTAAAAAATCAAACTGAACCGCAATTCGAATAAAGCCGATTAAGAAAATTGATATTTGATTTGGCTTGATTATGTTTGGTTTTAAATTTTAAAAACTAATACTATTTGGTTTTTGGTTGCACTTAAAAAATCGCAAAAATAATTAAATCAAACAAGAGAAATTATATATATATAAATTTTATAATTATGTTCTTTCTATTCATAAATAAATATAAATATTTTATTACATTTCAATTAACTTCAACAAAAAAAGAAAGAAAACTACTACAAATACATTAGAAATACTCCATAAGACAGTTGAAAGATCAATTTCGTGTCAGTTCACAACGAATCCAAACACGATTTAAAAGCTCTTTTTATTGCGTTTTATTCGTACAATTGTCTTTCAATACTTTGAAGGTGACATCTTCCAAAGAATAATAAGAATAGTTGTTACTAGTGTTGAAAGTGGAGAAGAAAACTGCATTATCCACATTTACGTTCATGCCACAAACACCAAAAGATGAGGCTTCGCTAGTAAATAAAAGCCAATTTTTGACTTGTTTTACTAATTTGATTATTACGTTGCTTCCAAAGTCTAGTTCATAAACATGAACATCATATTGTGGTCTCACAACCACAGAATGTAGCAAATTTTGATCATGTTGAACTAAAAACAAACGGCAAGCACAAGAAATAGGAGATGAATATAGGTCAGAAAGTTGATGGACAACCCAGTAAGGGTTCCGTCTTTAAAGAAGCCAAATACACCAACATCACCAAATTGGCTCAGGACACAAAATTCTTCACCAAAGTAGACCGGACTACAAGATGAAGGTGAGAAGTTACTGTCCCTTATGATAGTAGTCCACTTATCATCCCCTTTTTTCAAATATGAAATTCTAACGTGAGGCGACATGAATAAAGCTATACCAAATATTATCCATGCAGAAGACTTAGTTGGAGAAGCTGAGAAGACAGACTTTCCCTTAGACACAAGAAGCCATCCATCTTTAGCATACCGAATTTAACAACCTATTAAATCGTTGTTGCTCATATAACAGTTGAAATTTATAAAGGAATTATAGAATGTACACAAACCAATCATTTTTTAGAGATAAAAGCCACATGGAGTCTTGATCATAAGAAGGATCTGCATCACCATCAACAACCACTTTCCAACGTAATCGTAATGGAAGAGCAATAGAGCTCCATAATTTACACACCAAGCGAAAACTCATGTAATATGCTTCTTGAGAAATTAGATAATGAGAAATTTCCTTTTGAAGATCTTGAGAAACATGGATGCAAAAAAGTGGAAGGAGAGTGTAATACAAGAAACAACAGCCGTAATACATGAGTGAATAATAGATCTTGAGATTCTTATTTTAGACACCTTTATATTCTTTTGACACTTTTTTTATAATAAGAAAAAGTGGAAGGAGAGTGTAATACACTGTTGACGATGTGGCAAATGACAAATTAAATGATTACCTGTGTTATTTTAAGTTAAAAATTATTTTAAAATCTATTTAGTAAATAAATTAAAAATATTATTCTAAAAAAATTAATTTAACACCTCCCCTCTCCACCCTCACCCCAATGGTAGTTGTCTTCTCTACTATACACAACAATTTTCTTAATTTGCTCTTTAAAATTGTTTTAGATTCCTTTTTTCTTTCTATCTTAGAGTTGTTTTGAGAAAAAAGAGAGGAGGAGGAGGGAAACAAGGAGAGGAAGAAAGAAAAATTATAAAATATGAGTGTTCACATTCATTTTTTCGGCGAAAAAGGTGGAATCGAAAACCTTCTTTTTTCATACACTCTATATCTCTCTTTTGTACTTTTTCTTTTCTTTTATTCTTTTTCTTTCTTTTTATTTTTAGTGTTGTTCTGTGAGAAGAGAAGAATGAGAGATCAAAATGAAATATGAGTGTTGGTATCCATTGATCCGGCAAAAAAGGTAGAGGGAGGTGATGGTAAATTTTAAAAAGTAATAAACTGAAGAAGAAAAAAATGACTTAAAAATGAATTTGGTAAAAAAAATTGACCTCCATTGAATGAATTTAAGCTTGAAAAAATGGTGAAAGGTGGTGACTTGAAAATTAGAGAAGAAGAGAAATAAAATAAAATAAAAAATTAGCTAAATTAAGTCTTTCAGGCGCTATTATTGAGTGTATCACACTCACTTTGACATATCAGCAAAAAGTATCTAAATGACACAATGATATCCTATATTCTAAAATAAACATAGCTCAGTTGAGATGTTTGTAAAATTTGGTTCCAATTTTAAGGAATCATTGATAGTTTGACTAATTAAAAATAAAACACTTTTTTACTTTTATTAGGATTCTTATAACATATTTATTACTTTGCCAAAAATAACTATAACTTTTTATTTTCCAAAAATTAAGGCAGTTTTAATGATTTTTTTATTTTTCAAACAAAAAAGGCCGTCTTTTTTTCCTTTGCCAAAATAATACTCCTTCCGTCCTTCGACACGGTAGTACTTGTTTTGCTAAACATAAGCTACTTCCTAATTTTGTTAGGATTCTTATTACATTTAATTGGTTTATAATTTTTAAATTGATAAATAATAATTTGAGAAATATAGTAATTTTAAAAATTAAATATATCAAAAAAAATATACAATATAATTATTTTTTTATAACGAATGCATGTGAATATATATAAGAGTAGATATTGCTTTTGTGGTTCAAAGTTTTGAGTCAATTTATGCACAAATCAAAATACTCTCATATTTGTCTTGAGGGTTGTCAGGTATATTAAGGGGGCACCGGGACTTGGCCTTCTAATGCAAGCTGAATGATCTAGTACCTTGAAGGTCTTCTATGACTCAGATTGGGCAGGATGTCTTCAAACTAGAAAGTTTGTTACAGGTTTACCCAGGGGCGGACCCACATGGTGTCTGCCGGGTGCTCGAGCACACATTAACTTCGTTACGAAATATATATATCTATGTAGAAATTGATAGGTATTTGTATAAAATTAACATAGAGCACCCAATGAATAAATGATATAGTTGGCCCAATGGTTCTTGGATGGGTACTTAAGACTCTTTTTAGTCTTGTTACCAAGGTTCGAATCTCATTGGTAACACTTTTTTTTTACATTTTCACTTCAGAGCACCCACAACCTTAAAATTCTAGATCCGCCACTGCCTTTGCTTTTAGCTTGGACACATTTTCTTTGCTAAAGTGAAATACCTTTTCTCGCAGCATTTGTAGGAATTTATCACCTGAACTAATTCTTTCATTCGGTATAGAAATGCGATTAGAGAGATTATCAATTTTGAAAGGAAATTCACGTTTCAAATAGGGAATTTTTGAGTTGACATTAAAACCACGAGATATCTCAGCCCAAGAATTGTAAAAATGCCAAAACAATGTTCCATCAACTAATGAGTGATTGTTTGCGCAGCCAATGAAAATGCCATCCAAAAGCTCTGTTACTTGCACAGCTAAAAATGGTCTCTGTGTTTTGGACTCCACTTAGTGAGAAGAAATCGTGTACCAAATTTGATTTCATAATGTCGCCAACTGTAACACCATCAGCTATCGCATGAATGAATTGGACACCGACATTGTTACAGTTAACGAAGAAATGTGTGTTGTTCCGTAATACATGAAAATAAATCAGTCACCTTGATGAGATATACAATATGATGGTTTATTTAAATTCTTATCACTTTGAAATCTACTAATGTTGACTTATTTTTAATTGAGATGAGATATGCAATTACAATAATGTATTTGTTTTTTAAAATGCAATAATCAATAATGTGCCGAATTGATAGTTAATAGTCGCCCAAATTATAATAATCTGATCCAGCAGCTTCCGGTTAACAATATTTCTTTTAGTTATACATAGATTATTTTTAATGTGTTGTTTGGTTTGGTACATTAAAAGTGGTACATATTATATACAAATATTAATTTACAAAAATATTCTCAACAATTATGATGAACAAGATATAAAAGAAATTTTGATGGGTAATTTTGTTTTTAAAATGCTAATGCATCCATAAAATTCTTTTGCATTACTAATACATAGAGACTCATGATATTAGTAATACACTTTCTCCAATATATAATAGAGTGTACTCCCTTTCTATTTGTCCATTTTGATAAATCAAGAAATGACAAAAACTTTTTTACTCATTATACCTCAATTAATTACTTCAAAAAGGGTAAATATTCTTGAAAATCTTAAATTTTTTGCATTATCCACTTCATAAGTAATAGGTGTAAAATAACCCTCAATTAATTACTTTAAAAAAGATAGAACTTTTTGATAATCTTAAAATTTTAATCCACCTACTTTATAATTAATATGAGTAAAATGATGAGCTCATTATGTCAATCATTATTTTCTCAATAGGTGAATTAATTCAAAAACAAACAACTAATTAGGAATAGAATAAATATTAATTATACATGACATGAAAAAGTGCACCAAATAAGATACTACTAAGGCTAAAGCTAATGCATGCATTAAACAGACAAAGTTATAGTAATTTAATCAGGGGCGGACCCACCTGTAGAGTTTCGGATGCTCGAGCACCCATTGACTCCGGCGAAAACTTTATATATGTATACAAAAAATACTGAAAAATTTATAATACTGAAAAATTTATATAAAATATGCTTCAGCACCCATTAAACAAAGTGTTTTATGGTCGGTGTGGTTCTGATGACGTATTCTGGGAGCGCTGGTGCATTGTTCGAGCCCCTGCGGCAGCATTTATATTTTTGTTGAAAAAAGGCCAACAGAAACTTGTTGACTTCTTTTTCAAAATTTTGCTTATATTTCTTTATTTTTCCACTTTTCTATTTTTGCATTTCA
Source organism: Solanum lycopersicoides (assembly GCA_022817965.1). Classification (NCBI taxonomy): domain Eukaryota; kingdom Viridiplantae; phylum Streptophyta; class Magnoliopsida; order Solanales; family Solanaceae; genus Solanum; species Solanum lycopersicoides. The sequence goes on from CM040618.1 coordinate 128,273,212, forward strand.
TTTATTAATTAAATTATAAAAGTATTAGTAGTGAATTTCTAGAGAAAAGAATTGACTAACAAATGTTAAAAGAATTGAGCACCCACGATCATCAAATCCTGGATCCGCCACTGGATTTACCATCTCTAGAAGTTCAACTGAGGCAGAGTTTAGCAGCATGACATCAGTGGTAGCTGAATTAACATGGTTGACAGGGTTGTTTAAAGAGCTTGGGATAAGCATTCATCAACCAATACATCCTCAATGTGACAGCAAGGCTAGCTGCCGTTCAAATAGCTCACCGTCCAATATTTCATGGAAAGACTAAACACATAGACATTGACTTGTAGAGAATAGCAGAAGAAGAGTATAATTGGGGAACCCTTCTGCTAGCCCAAGATCGTTAATTAAGATCGGAAGATTCAACTAAAGAAGAGGAAGCTAGATTGGAGAACTTGATTATGGAAGAATACTCTTTTATTAGGTTGTTCTTGGTTTGCTTGGGTTCTGGGGTTAATTGAAAATGACTATGGCCACCCCTATTTATATTAGTATAGGGATGCTTTTTGAAAGATCTACAAGAAAATTCTAGATGGCCTTATCTTCTAGATATCTACCAAAATCTAGATTATTCTATATTTTACCCTAAGTATCTAATTATCTAGATTTTTCTTTACATATAAATATCAAAGATATTTATTGTACCAAATTCTAGAAAGTTTTAATAAATATCTAAGATGGTTTGAACATCCAAAAAATTATCTTTATTTTTCACATGACTGTCATTTGTGAGAGACAAGATAGTGCAGGGTATGATCAAAGACTCAACATGTTCCCACTAAAGAACAACTTGCTGATCTACTCACTAAGAGCCTTGGGAATTAAGCAGCAACATTGTTATTTTCTGTCTATGAGGAAGGGTGTTAAATATAAGTTAGTTATTAGTTTGTTAGTTATTTTGTGAGTACAGTCAGAATAGTTAGTTACAAGCTACAACTGACATCAACTACAATAGAAGTTAGTATTTGGTACAAATATATAGGACCTTGTATTGATACGTTCAGTTGAACAATCGATCAATGGGAATAACAGTTTTTTATCTGCTTCACTGATATGCCTTCTTCTTCGCTTTAATTAATTTATAAGTTCAATTTTAATTCCTCTAACTATGAATCTTCACATATTTGGGTCAAGTTTTACATTTAAAAAAATTAAATTGAAATCCCAAATTATGTTTTTTTTGTTTTTTGAGATTTAAAAATTTCAAATTATGATCTCAATTCAAAAAGCAAGCTAAATATTAAGTGACTAATTTTAACTTACTTTTTACTCTATATTCTATCTGACAAACATTAGAAAGATATTTTAATCACCCCCCATATACCAGTAAAGAAAGAAACTAAAAGGCTAAGTAAATTAAGACAGACTAATTTATTCACTTCAACAAAAAGAAAGAAATATATAAGAGAGGGTAGAAAGAAAACTACTACAATACAATACATAACAGAGAGTAGAAAAATCAATTCTCTATCAGTTCACAGCAAATCCAAATACAATTTAGAAGTTCTTTCGGTTGCGTTTTATCCGTATAATTGTTTTTCAGTACTTTGAACGCGGCATCTTCCAAAGAGTAGTAGGTATAGTCATTACACGTGTTGAAAGTGGGGAGGAAAACTGCATTATCCACATGTACGTTCATGCCACAAACAACAACAAATGAGGCTTCGCTAGTGAAAAAAAGCCAATTTTTGACTTCCATTACTAATTTGACTATAACATTCCCTCCAAAATCTAGTTCATAAACATGAACATCATGTTTTGGTATAACAACCACGGAATGTAGCACATTTTGATCCTGCTGAACTAAAAACAAACGGCTAACACAAGAAATATGTGGTGAATATTGTTGAAAAAGTTGATGGATAACCCAGTAAGGAGTTCCGTCTTTTAAAAAACCAAATACGCCAACATCACCGTTTTGGCCTATGACACAAAATTCTTCACCAAAGTAGATCGGACTAGAAGATGGAAGTATGAATGATAGCTCACTATCCCTTATGATGGTAGTCCATTTATCATCTCCTTGTCTCAAATATGAAATCCTAACTTGAAAGAAGTTTAAGGAAGTTATACCAAAGATTACCCAGGCAGAAGAGTTAGTTGGAGAAGCTGAGAATGACATAGTGTAACAGAAATATTCATCTGTTTTTTGTGAGAGATGGATTATTTGCTTCCCAGAAGGCTCGAGTAAGAAAATAAACTTTCCCTTAGACACAAGAAGTCATCCATCTTTTGCAACCGAATTTCACAACCTACTAAATCGTTGTTGCTCATATAACAATTGAAATTTCTAAACGGATTATAATAAATGCACAAACCATCGTTTTGGTTTAGAGATAAAAGCCACATGGAGTCTTGATGATAAGAAGGAGCCGCATGATCATCAACAACCACTTCCCAACGTAGTGGAGGAGCAATGGATCTCCATAATTTACTCACCATGCGAAAATTCATGTATGCTTCTTGAGAAATTAGATAACGAGAAATTTCTCTTTGAATGTCTAGAGAAAGATGGATGCAAATGTTGCTGTCTACCGGCACAACATTACTACTAATATCGTACTTGGAAGAGGAAAAGGATTGACACCTTTTTCAACTTTGGCCTCCAGTACTAATGTTAAGTTGAATTTTTGCCCTTCCTACCTAAATAAGTCAAAAACTCAAATATTATGAACAATATTCACAAACATTTAAACAGTATATGACGAAATTAAACAAGTATCTGAATTAATTAATTACCTTACGAATCGAGGAACCGCCGAATTGTGAGACCAATAAACTCGAAATTGCTTAGTGGTTGCCAAGCTTTGATCCCCAATGTGGAAGGCATGTAAAGTGCGGTAATGATAGCAATGTGTGAAATCGGTGAAATAGATATGATTTTCTTCTTGAGATAGATATGGATAAGTTGCAGCAGAGAATTGTCCACTTATAAAAATAATAAATCCGTCCAAATTGAACACTCAGTTGAATTGATTTGTTTCAAAGTCAGCCTTCCAAACCTCAAAGATGGAAGGTGTGTTGGGTTATCCCACATCGGAAGTGGAAGGGGCTGGTGGTCAATTTATAAGTGTGAGAGAAAGCCTCAACCTTTGAGCTAACTTTTGGGTTGAGAAGGCCCAAGACCACCCAACATTGGTATCAGAGCCCAGGTTGTCAACAAGTCTCAGCCCACCGGGAGAAACTGGGTTGTCGCTCTCTCCAGCCCAAGGCCCGATGTGTGAAGGGGGAGATTGTTGGGTTATCCCACATCGAAAGTGGAAGGGGCTGGTGGTCAATTTATAAGTGTGAGGGAAAGCCTCAACCTTTGAGCTAGCTTTTAGGTTGAGAAGGCCCAAGCCCACCCAACAAGGTGATCCGATTTTTCGTTGAACTAGAAACAATTGGTCTTGCCACGAAACCAAGTGTCTGTTTCGATACATAGCAGTGGCATCTGTTGTTATGATCGTAAATAAGCAAGTGTAAACGCGGAAGCTAGCAATGCAAACCTCGAAAGACCACGAATAAGAAGACAACAACCGAGAAATATATCAAAAGACACAAGATTTAACGTGGTTCGATCGATCGACCTACGTCCACAAAGGAGATGAGCAATCCACTATAAATATGAGAGTACAAAATACAGAGAGAAACAACCTTAACCAATTCACTCGGAATACATGGGAGGTTCACACAAGTGATAACATTTCAATCTTGTGACCGACAAGTTCTCCCCCTCACCAAAACTCCTCAAAGCCCTTAAGACTACATTGTGAATGATGATTAAGTTAGAAGGAACATGCCTCTATTTATATAGTCCTAAACGACTAGCCAATCCAAAAAAAATTCCTAAAAGAAAAACCTATTTATGATAAAAAATCAGGACAAATAAAATTCAACATCTGTTGGTGCCCCTGAATGTGAGAGAAGACATACAAGTAGAAGTAGTTATTTTGGGGATCATTTGTATTATGCCTAGTTTCCCTTCTTGGAAGGGAGTGCATATTTTCTCACCATAACAAAACCTGGCTGCATCGACCAACCTGCTATGATCATAAAGTTTTACCTTTATCCACTTTTATAAGGAGGAGCACAAATTAGACAACACGGTTCTTCGTGAAAGAATAGGGAGACGCTGCATAATATTCATCATCGTATGGAAAATAATATTCATGTGTTGAAGGGGAAACAACACACTTGCTCAGCGTTGTTTCCCAATCATGGCAGCGATGGAAATAAGGGAGCTTAATTTTTGTATGGCATTTAAAGTGCCAAACAAAACATTCCACCCCGTCAATGAAAAAAACCCAATCGTCCCAACGATCCAAACAATATAAGCCCTCCTTTTTAACGTCAATTTGTTCCTTGGAAGTGATTGATGACAAAATATATTTTTTCCCTCACAGTCACAGATGACATTGATGAATAGTATGATTTTTTGACTTGTTTTGTTCAGACTTTGAGTCGTAACAATCCAATTCATACATCCTTCTCTTTATATAATAACTCAATACATATACTAGTTGTTTCCTAGTACAACTAGCTTAGGGAAATCGTATGTTTTTTTTAAAGAAATTAATTTTTTTATTTAAAAAGGCTGTTTTTTTTCTTTCCCAAAATAATACTCCTTAGACATGGCAGTACTTGTTTTGCTAAAAATAAGCTACTTCCTAATTTTGTTAGGATTCTTATTACATTTAATGTAGTGGTTTTTAAATTGACAAATAATACTAATTTGAGTTAAAACAAAAAATATTCAATATAATTTTCTTATAACAAATGCATATGACTATATCACATGTAATAAATCGCATGATAATTTGTGTCGAAAAGGATAAAATATCACAATAATAAATATATATAACACATGTAATATATTGCAAACAAGTTGTGTCGTTGAGGGATAAATATCTCATTAATGAAGTAAAGAGGATATTTCTGTTGCCGACAACCAAAATAATATTACTTTTTAAAAAAAGAATGTTCATATTTTCTTTTTAGTCTGTTTAAAAAAAAATGACTCCTTTCTTTTTATGGCAACACTATAACTTTCCACGTGGCATGTTTAAGACAATGACTCCTTTCTTTTTATGGCAACACTATAACTTTCCACGTGACATGTTTAAGACTACAGAATTAAAAGACATTTTGATACATTTGACACAACTTTAATTTAAAACCATTAAAAAATTCTTTCTTTTCTTAAACTCCGTTTCAAGTCAAACTAGGTCATCCTTACTACAAGATTAAAGGACATTTTGATACATTTGACATAACTTTAATTTAGAACCATTAAAAAAATCTTTCTAATCTTAAACTCCATTCCAAATCAAACTAGGTCATCATTTTTTAGACGGAATTAAAAATTATATTCTATTTATTAGTCCTAAATAGGAAAAAAAGTATCAACAAATTAATGCAAAAAATGATTGCGTCTGCCGGGAGTCGAACCCGGTTCTATTGCTTGGAAGGCAATTATCCTAACCGTTGGACTACAAACGCTTGATTGATATTTGTACTTAGACATTTAATTTGTAGGACGATCTTACACAATTTATATGGTGAAGATTGATCACACGATAAAATATATATAAAAAGTAAACTCCGTCATCTCATAATTAAAACTTAAAAAGTACAATAAAATATTAAAATTAAACTAATTTATAACTACAAATATAAAAATAAATCATAATTTTTTTAAACAAATTAAAAGGGGGAAAAATGTCACATTAAATAGAGAACAAATTGAGTAGTGATTCATGTCTCCAATCAACAAGTTAATAAAAGGTTGCAATTGATACTTCTTCATTGTCACAACCATTTTTAGTCCATAAAAAATTAATATATTCTAAAAAAACAATTAATAGTGGTGATTTTTGTGTATCCATTTTTAACTTTTGTTTAATTTATAAGTACATTTTTTGGGTATAGGTGTCAGGAGTAAGCTTGTTCATAGTTATGGTTAAAAAAATCAAACTAAACAGAATTCGAATCAAACCAATTAAGAAAATTGATATTTTATTTGATTTGATTGTGTTTGATTTTAAATTTTGAATATGGACACTATTTGATTTGATTGTACTAAAAGATAAGTCGGAAATAAAACTAAAACAAACCGAGAAATTATATATACATACACACATTATAATTATTCAAAGATAATGTATAAATATTTTATGAATAAATGACAGAAATCTCACATTTAAGTTCTCTTATTACCATTATCGCCTATTAGTTTTACAAATTCCTGAAATTCCTTATTTTCACACATCAAATTAATGTATCGGTGCATCAAATTAATGTATCGTGTATAAAATGTACCTCAAATTAGTGTATCATGTATAAAATGTAATGTATCTTACTTAACAATTAATGTATCTCGCACATTAGATTAATGTATCACCACTTATATCATTGTATCATTTGATGGATTTTTGTCATTATAAACTTATAAGGGACAAATGATAATTTTGCTTTAAAAGTATGTGATTCTGTCTTTTCCCCATATTTTATTAAATTTAAATTATCTAAATTTTAGCCTAACTATTATAATCCTCACTCAAGTCCATCAAAATCGATAAACACGCATAACAGTTTGGAAAAATGATCTGCCGAGAGTCAAACCCGTCTATTGCTTAAAAGACCGAACCATTGGACTATAAACACTTGTGTGTAGCATTTTTAGTATATCAAAAATTTCTTTAACATATGTAACTTTCGTTTTATTTGTAAGTGCACTTTTAATTCCTCAAACTATGAATCTTCACATTTTTGGGTCAAGTTTTACAAAAAAAAATTTAAAAAATTGAAATTCCAAATTATATTTCTTTTTGAAATTTTAAAATTTCAAATTATTATCTCAAATCTCAAATCACAAAGCAAACTAAATATAAAGTGACAGAACTTTAACTTATTCTAACTGACAAACATTACAAATAAATTTTAATCAACAAACCCATACCAGTAAAGAAAGAAACTTAAAAAGCAAAGCAAATTATCCTTCTAAGACGGACTAATTTATTCACTTCAACAAAAAAGAAAGAAAACTACTACAATACATAAGAGAGAGTAGAAATATCAATTCTCTATCAGTTCACAGCGGATCCAAACACAATTTAAAAGTTTTTTCTGTTGCGTTTTATCCGTATAATTGTTTTTCAATACTTTGAACGTGACATCTTCCAAAGAGTAGTAGGTATAGTCGTTACGCGTGTTGAAAGTGGGGAGGAAAACTGCATTATCCACATGTACGTTCATGCCACAAACAGCCATAGATGAGGCTTCACTAGTGAAAAAAAGGCAATTTTTGACTTCATTTACTAATTTGACTATAACGTTCCCTCCAAAATCTAGTTCATAAACATGAACATCACGTTGAGGTGTCACAACCACGGAATGTAGCACATTTTGATCTTGTTGAACTAAAAACAAACGGCAAGCATCAGAAATAGGAGGTGAATAAAGTTCAGAAAGTTGATGGATAACCCAGTAAGGGGTTCCGTCTTCAAGGAAGCCAAATACACCAACATTACCACCGTATTGGCTGATGACACAAAATTCTTCACCAAAGTAGACTGGACTAGAAGATGAAAGTATGAATGACACCTCACTTTCCCTTACGACAGTAGTCCATTTATCATCCCCTTGTCTCAAATATGAAATCCTAACTTCAAACAAGTTTAATAAAGATATACCAAATATTACCCATACAGAAGAGTTATTTGGAGAAGATGAGAACGACATAACATCACAGAAATGTTCATATGTTTTCTGTGGGAGATGGATTATTTGCTTCCCAAAAGGCTCAAATAAGAAGAGAGACTTTTCCTTAGATACAAGAAGCCATCCATCTTTGTTACTCATATAACCTTTGAAATTTCTAAAGGGATTATATAAGCTGCACAAACCATTTTGGTTTAGAGATAAAAGCCACATAGAGTCCTGATGATAAGAAGAAGCCGCATGATCATCAACAACCACTTTCCAACGTAGTGGAGGAGCAATGGATCTCCATAATTTACACACCATGCGAAAATTCATGTATGCTTCTTGAGAAATTAGATAACGAGAAATTTTCCTTTGAAGATCTCGAGAAAGATGGATGCAAATATTGTTGTCTACAGGCGGACACTTACTATTAATACGTGATGGACGCCTTTTCAACTTGTCGCCTCTAGTATTAGTACTAGTGTTATGTTGAATTTTGGACGTTCTTGACCTAAATAAGTTATCAAAATCAAATGTTACGAACAATATTTCCTTAGACAATGAAATTAAACAAGTATCTAAATTAATTACCTGATGAATAGAGGAACCGAATTGGGAGGACTATAGACACAAAATTGCTTAGTGGTTGACAAGCTTTGTTCGCCAATGTGAAAGGCAAATAAAGTCTCGTGATCACTGCCCTGTGTGAAATAGATGTGATTTTTTTCTTGAGGTAGATATGAAGAAGTTGCAGCAGAGAATTGTCCACTTAGACAAATAATAAATCCATCGAAATTGAGTAATCTGTTTAATTGATTAGTTTCAAAGTCGATTGTTAGCGGAAACGTGAAATTAAAGAACAATAAAGAACAACAATATTTAACGTGGTTCGGATCAAAATGATCCTATGTCCACCAAAGAACAACTGCACTGATATTTATTTCACTCTACAAAGAATACAAGTGAAATACTACAAGAGAGAGAACACAAATGCCTTAGAAGGTGAGAAGGCAAGTGAGAGGATGATATGAAAATGAATTAAGAGCTACCTATTTATAGGAATAAATTCATCCTATTGATGTCATCCATGACATCACTATGTGTCAAAATTGTCAAGGTTAAGATAGCAAACCATTTTATGGTTTGCCTAACTTTCACCTACCAAGATACAATCTTTGACTTGTATTTTGTACTAATTATCTTCCTACCAAATATTCATATTAATTCATCTTCCATTTAGTTTGATTCCACAAGAACCAAAACCAACTCTTTCAATCTCCACCTTGGTTTGTGTTCCAAGCATGCGTATAAACAACTCCGGCCAAAACTTCTAAGCTTACTGGGCAATCCCATTGTAAGAAACAAGAAGAATCAAACCTTTGTTGAACATACCAGCTCCACCTAGCAGTTGTTCTCTTAGAGTTGCATCAATTGATGCATACTCCCGCCAAGTCCTTGCAGTGTGCAAACTTGGCAAGCGGGACTATTTTGGTCAACATGTCTGCAGCGTTATCGTCTGTGATAACCTTCTCAACCTTGATAGCTCCCTTTTCTACGACATCTCGAATAAAATGAAATCTGACATCAATGTGTTTGGTGCGCTCATGAAATCTTTGATTTTTAATCAAATGAATAGCACTTTGACTATCACATTTTAGAATTGATTTAAGCTGAACTGAACTCAATTCTGCCACCAAACCTTTCAACCAGATAGCTTCTTTCACTGCCTCCGTTGCTGCCATATATTCTGCCTCTGTTGTAGACAAAGCGACAATCGACTGTAAAGTCGATTTCCAACTAACGGCACTGCCAACGAGAGTAAAGATGTATCCAGTTGTGGACCTCCTTCGATCAAGATCCCCTGCATAGTCAGAATCAACATAACCGAGAATTGAAATACCTTCACTTTTCCGAAAGGTTAGGCCAACATCAGGAGCTCCTTTGAGATATCTCAATATCCACTTGACAGCTTCCCAATGCCTTTTTCCTGGATTTGCCATGTACTTGCTTACCACACTTACAGATTGGGCAATATCTGGACGTGTGCATACCATAGCATACATAATGCTACCAACTGCACTCGCATAAGGAACCTTTGACATATGCTCCACCTCATCCATAGATTGAGGCATTTGTAACCCTGAAAGCTTGAAATGAGAAGCTAAAGGTGTACTTACAGGCTTGCTCATATGCATATTGAATCTTTCAAGAACTTTTCGATGTACCTCTTCTGAGAAAGATGTACAACACCATTTTCTCTTGAAATTTCCATTCCAAGGATTTTCTTTGCAACTCCTAGATCCTTCATGTCAAATTCCTTGCTCAACAGTTTCTTCAAAATATTTATCTCTGTGATGTTGTTAGCAGCAATAAGCATATCATCAACATACAACAAAGATAAATCATAGAGTTACCAGACATCTTCTTGTGATACACACAACTATCAAATGCACTCCTCGAAAATCCATGTGTAGTCATGAATGCATCAAACCTCTTGTACCACTGTCTAGGGGATTGCTTCAAACCATACAAAGACTTCTTCAGTTGGCATACATGGTCTTCTTTTCCTTCAGCTAGGAAACCTTCAGGCTGATCCATATAGATTGTCTCTTCTAGATCACCATGTAAGAAAGCAGTTTTGACATCAAGCTGTTGAAGCTCTAAATCAAATTGTGCAACCAATGCTAGTAGCACGCGAATTGAGCTATGTTTCACGACTGGAGAAAAGATCTCATTGTAGTCAATTCCCTCCTTCTGACTGAAACCCTTTGCAACCAATCTCGCCTTGAACCTAGCAGCTTCCACTTCTGGAATACCTTCTTTCTTTCTGTAGACCCATTTGCATCCAACTGTCCTCATCCCCTTTGGCCTTTTAACTAAGACCCATGTCTCATTTTTGTGAAGAGACTCCATCTCTTCCATCATGGCAACTGCCATTGTGCAGCATCTTTGCAAGAAGTTGCTTCAATATACGAAGAGGGCTCGAGATCCTTAATCTCTTCTTCTGCAGCTACGAACGCTTGTGCAATCAGATTTTCTTGCTCTATAAGACGTTCCGGTTTCCGTATCGCCTTTTGTCCCTTCCCTTCGCAATTGTGTATGGTTCATTGGAAGCAAGTTCTTCTGCATCTTTTGACTCATCATTTGAGTCTCTTGATCCGTTCTTGGTAAGCTCCACCTGTAGCTCCACCTGCTCGTTGTTCTCGTTTCTAGATAACTCCACAGAAACTTACGAGGATCAAGTATAGAGGATTCATCAAAGGTAACATCTCTACTAACTACAAATTTGAGTAAAGACAAACACCATAGTTTGTACCCTTTTACTCCATCAACATACCCTACGAATATGGCCTTTTTAGCCCTTGGTTCAAGCTTACCTTCATTAACATGATAATAAGCTGGACACCCAAATATTCGCAAGTATGAATAGTTAGAGGGTTCACCTGACCAGACCTCATTCGGAGTCTTAAAGTCAATCGCTGATGCTGGAGACCGATTGACAATATGAGAAGCAGTATGAACTGCTTCAGCCCAAAATACTTTGGACATCTTAGCTTGTAAGAGCATACAACGAGCCTTCTCAAGAAGAGTTCTGTTCATTCTCTCGGCAACTCCATTCTGCTGTGGTGTGTGCCTGACCGTCTTATGCCTTGCGATCCCATGAACCTTGCAGAAATCATTGAACTCTTCACTGCAAAACTCCAAGCCATTGTCCGTGCGAAGATACTTGATTTTCCTCTCCATTTGATTTTCAACCAAAATCTTCCACTCTTTAAATGCTTCAAAAGCATCACCTTTTGTCTTCAGGAAACGCACCCAAACCTTTCGTGAAAAATCATCAATGAATGTGAGAAGATACCTCTTTCCTCCCTTGATGGAAGCTTAGAGGGACCCCATAAATCTGAATGGATGTAGTCTAGCACCCCTCCCGTCTTGTGCTTGCCAGTGCTGAAGCTGACCTTTTTCTGCTTCCCTAAGACGCAGTGCTCACAAAATTCAAGTGTGCTGATCTTCTCACCATTCAAAAGGTTGCGGTTGCTCAACATCTCCAATCCTCGTGCGCTCATATGGCCTAGTCTCATGTGCCATAATTTTGCCTTGTCATCATTAGATAACTGCATTGTAGATGCATTTACAGAGCCAATAATGGTGCTTCCCGCAAGTGTGTAGAGGCCATCCTCCAGCTTGGCCTTCAACATGACTAAAGACCCTTTAGTCACTTTCATAGTTCCTCCTTCACTCATGTACTTATAGCCTTGTTTATCTAAAGTACCCAGGGAGATCAAATTCTTCTTTAGATCAGGAACATGACGGACTTCTGTAATAGTCCTCACGATTCCATCATGGAAGCGAACATGAACTGAACCAATGCCAACTAATTTACAAGTTGCATTATTGCCCATAATACAGTTCCTCTGCTTGTTTCATAGCTGCTGAACCAATCTTTTCGGAATGTCATATGCAGAGTACAACCAGAGTCTAAGACCCATTTGTTGTCATAGACTCCACTATTGCATGATGTTGTTAGTACATAATCATCTTCATTATCATGTACTTGCTCAACAATGGATGCACTCGCCTTTTCTTTGGACTTCGACATAGGGCAATCTCGTTCAAAGTGCCCCTTTTTGTGACAGCCCCAACATTCCGCATTCTTTTTGTTCACACGAGACTTTGATCTGTACTTCAATTTGCTCCTTCCCTGTTGGCTAGTACGACCTCTTACAAAGAGTCCACTAGCTTCGTCACTTTTGTCTCCTTCAAAATGCATCCGCACATCACAAGAGTTTAGTGCTTGCCGCACTTGCTCAAGTTTAATAGGTTGTTTGCTATACATCATTGAATTCTCAATATCACGATATTTTGAAGTCAATGAAAATAGTAAAGAACATGCAAGTGTCTCCTCGTCCTTTTTAATTCCAGCAGTTTGTAAGTCCATCACAAGTTTATTGAACGCATCTAGATGGTCTTGCAACAAAGTACCTGAATCCATCTTAAATGTATGAAGACGCCGTTGTAACAACATCCTTGTTGTCACTGACTGGTCCTGGTAAAGCCCTTCCAGCTTTTCCCATAACTCTTTGGCCGTCTCTTCGGTACTTGTACTCACTTCACAAAGTACGTTAGGTGCAAGGGACAGTTGGATTGCACTCAATGCATCTCCTTCAATCTTTTCCTTGTCGGAATCCGATATCTTATCGGGGTACTTTCCGTCAATAGCATGGATTGAACCTTCCCTCCGCAGTAACGCTATCATCTGGATTTTCCAGATATTGAAGTTGTTGCGCCCACTAAATCTATCAATTTCAAACTTCATGGAACTCATTCTTTTACTTGTTCTTCCTTTTCTACTATAATGTATTTGGAACTACAGAAAACCAAAGTAATCCTTTTCTGATGTGGAAGTTCAGACTGTGCTGCAACCACAGAGCATACTCAGACAGAACCTTGGCTCTGATACCAATTGTTAGCGGAAACGTGAAATTAAAGAACAAGAAAGAACAACAATATTTAACGTGGTTCGGATCAAAATGATCCTATGTCCACCAAAGAACAACTGCACTGATATTTATTTCACTCTACAAAGAATACAAGTGAAATACTACAAGAGAGAGAACACAAATGCCTTAGAAGGTGAGAAGGCAAGTGAGAGGATGATATGAAAATGAATTAAGAGCTACCTATTTATAGGAATAAATTCATCCTATTGATGTCATCCATGACATCACTATGTGTCAAAATTGTCAAGGTTAAGATAGCAAACCATTTTATGGTTTGCCTAACTTTCACCTACCAAGATACAATCTTTGACTTGTATTTTGTACTAATTATCTTCCTACCAAATATTCATATTAATTCATCTTCCATTTAGTTTGATTCCACAAGAACCAAAACCAACTCTTTCATCGATCTCCCAAACCTCAAAGATAGAAGGTGATCCGATTTTTTGTTGAACTAGAAACAATTGGTCTTGCCACGTAACCAAGTGTGTGCGTCGATGCATAGCAGTGGCATTTATCGGTGCCCTGAATTTTGTGACAGGAGACAGACAAGTAGTTTTAGTTATTTCAGGGATCATTTGTATTATGCCTAGTTTCCCTTCTTGAAACAGAGTGCATATTTTTTCACCTTTGCAGAACGTGCTGCATCGATCAACCTGTTATCATCATACAATTTTACCTTTACCCACTTTTTATAATAAGGAGGACCGATAATTAGACAATAGGGTTGTTGGTGAAAGAATAGGGAGACGTTGCACAAGTATTGATCGTCGTAGGGAAAATATTCATGTGTTGAAGGGGAAACAACACACCTGCGCAGGTCTCTTATCCAGTGATGGCAGTGATGGAAATAAGGGAGCATGATTTTGGTATGACATTTGAAGTTCCAAACGAAAGATTTACATATGTCAATGAAAAAACCCCAATCGTACCAACGAGCCAAGCAATATATCCCCGGGTTGTTAACATCAATTTGTTCCTTGGAAGTGATTGATGAAAAATATTTTTTGTCCGCCTCTTCAACCTTCTCTTGAGATAAATTGTAGTTAATCTCCATGATAAAGTAACAACCCAATTCATGCATTCCTCTCTTTGATTTATATAATAACTTTGATTCATATACTAGTTGTTTCCTAGTACAACTAGCTCTAGGGAAACATATGTTTTTTTTTTTTTTTAATTCCTTGCTCATGTCAAACGTATATATGTTTAGTCCCCCCCCCCCCAAAAAAAAAAAAAAACCACTTTTTGACTTTTATTAGGATTCCTATTACATATTTACTTTGCCAAAAATAACTAGTAAGTATAACTTTTCTTTTCCAAAAATAAAGGCAGTTTTAATGAATTTTTTATTTTTTCCAAAAAAGGTTAGCTTTTTTCCTTTGCCAAAATAATACTCCTTCGACACGGCAAGGATTCTTATTACATTTAATTGATTTATAATCTTTAAATTGATAAATAATAATTTGAGAAATACAGTAATTTTAAAAAATAAATTATAATATAAAAATATACCATATAATTTTCTGATAACAATTGAGATAAAGTATGTAATAAAAAAGAAAAAGGCTAGCTTGTGTTGCCTACAACTATAGTACTACTAAAATCTATATTCTATCTATCTATTAGTCCAAAGACCATTAGCAATCTCGCTCTATTTTATTCTTCATTCTCTATATTTTAGAGAGTAAAATAGAAATTGTGCTCTCCAACCACCCTTCAATTCACTCTTTATTCTCTATATACATAGAGTTGAATAATAAATTTGAAGAATTACTATTCACACCTATTTATTATTTTATTATTATTTCTATTATTTGTAATTCACATACTCCCTTCGTTTCAAAAATGATGATTTAGTTTGACTTGGAATGAAGTTTAAGAAAAGAAAGAAAACTTTTAAATCTTGTGATTATAAATTGAAGTTATGTCAAATGTACCAAAATACCCTTTAATCTTGTGGTCTTAAACATGTCATGGAAAGTTAAAGTTAAATTGTTGCCAAAAAATTAAAGGGGTCATTCTTTTTAAACAGACTAAAAAGGAAATAGGGACATTATTTTTGAAAATGAGGAATCATTATTTTTCATATAAGGCTATAAATTAAATCTCTAATATTTATAATTCTCTTTAAATGTAATGTAATGTAATATTTTTAAAAATATTTATTATTTAATATATATCACTTTCATTCCGAATTAATAGTATTTCAATTTTTTAACTTTTTTTGAATTTAGTATAATTTGATTTTATTATTAATTTTCACTATAATGAATGCACAATTTTAAATCGTCTACAGTCGTTCAAAATATCCGTAATCCACGTTCTCAAAAGAAGAAATATTACACGATGAAATAATAATCGAGCCAAAAAGATGTTGAATGTACATCCGAAGGTTTGCAATCACATTTTGCAATTATTCCAGGACAATCGCGTTTTTGGAAAAAGAAAGTTTTACATGATATAATGACTACATATATTATATTGCACAACATGATAATCGAGAATGGACGTAATCTTAATGCACCAATTCAAGATGTTGTAGAGTCTCTAATTGCAACGACAAAAACGGTGGTAGATGAAAATCTTTGATTTGAACATTTTTTAGCTAGACATAAAAAAATCACGGAAAAAATGCTCATTTTGAATTCCAAAATGCGTTAATAAAACGTTTATGTGAGCAACGTAATAATCTTGAAAGTTGATATTTATGTAATGTTTGTATAATTATATTTCAATAATGATTTCAATGAATGGCTCATTAATTTGTATATTATATAATATTTGTTTTTAATTTATGTTATTTAGAAATTTAGAATAAAATATTATTTCATATAAAAAAAATTAAAAAAAATATATTACATGAAAATTTTATTAAAGTGATTATTTCGGGAAAAAAAGAATGAACAGATTTATAGAATGAAATAAGAAAATAAAAATGAAATAAAAATAATAATATAATATTGAAGAAAAAAAAAAAATTTTAGAGAGAAACAGAAAAGTGAATTAGAGTTGATTGTTGAAAAAAATACAAAACTCTAAATTTAGAGAGTGAAATAGAGAACAAAATTGAAAATGCCCTTAAAATACGAAAAGTTTTAAGGAAAAGAAAGTATCAATAAATAAAAATAATGAATTATCGCTATTCATAAATGGGAAAATTGTATATAATAGCAAACTAATAACCTAAAATAAATGGAGTAGCTAGGGTTTGATTTAATTATGCTCCATAGCAAACGTTTGCAAAAAATTGCCAGGCGTCTCTCTCCCAAATATCTCGCTCGCCACTCTCCTCCAATCTCTCCCTCGCTTCCTCACTTTTTATACAAACACAAGTGTATAAAAATTGTTTCTAATTGTATAAAGCAGAGGAAATTGTATAAATACATATATTCTTGTTCCCCTCTCTCCCCTCTTCCAGATCTCGCTCGCCACTCTCCCAAATCTCGCTCGTCACCCTCGTCTTTCTCACTTATACAAACAGAAGCGAAATGTATAAATTGCGTTTCTGTTTGTATAAAGCGTGAGAAAATTGTATATACACATGCAAGTACATATATTTTCGTTCTATACACTTATAATTGTACAATAAAAATACTCCCCTGCCCAGTTTCTTTTTCCTTTCTCTCTTTCTCGTTTTATACAATTTTCAAATTGTATCTAATTTCTCTCTTTCTCGTTTTATACAATTCGATTCAATTGTATATTCTTTGTCAAGTCTCTTTTGTCTTTCTCTCTTTCTCATTTTATACAAATTCAAATTGTATATACTCGTTCTATACACTTATTATAATACAATTCATTTTATACACTTCGTTTTTATACAGTTTTTGCCCAAGTGTCTCTCTTTCTCGTTTTATACACTTCGTTTTATACAATTTGCTTCAACTGTATATGTATAGCGAATTATACAGTTTATATGTTTGCTATGAAGCACAATTATGCAAACTTTGCTATAGCATACAAATATAAATTTTTTATTTGCTATATGTGAAAGTTTCACTTCATAAATCATACTTAAGATATAACTTTTGTCCGTACAATCTTACCCAACTTATTCATTTCACTCTAATTGATGCGGTGAAGTTTGATCATTGGTGGCTCAATGTTTTAAAAAATGATGCATATGCCTTATGCTTTTAAAATTGAAGGGTCTAATTTTTTATTTTTTAGCAATAACAAAATTATCTTACACTTTTTTAACAAAAAAAAAGAAAAGAAAACGTTTTAGTTTGTTTTAAAACACTAAAGAATGTTTTTCTCATGGATTAATATTTAAATTTACTTCCACATGATATTAAGATCACAAAATTAAAAAATATTTTAGTATATAAAAAAAGAAAACATTTTTTTTAGTAAAAAGAAAGAAAGAACTCAAATCTGAAATATAAAAAAATAATTAAAATTTAGATATCCAACTTATTTTTAGCTTTATTTAAAACAAACTAAACGAAAAAGAAATGTCACATTCAACAAGTTCATACTTTTTCATTATCATAGGCAGTTCTAGTCCGTCAAAAATTGATATTTAACTTTTGATTAATTTGTAGGTGCCCTTTTAATCCTTTAAACAATGAATCTTTTATATATTTAAGGACCTAAACTTCATCAAATAATTTAGGGATATTGTAATGGGAAACTTTCACATATAACTATTTAAAAATAAGGGCAATTTTCATATATAGCAAACATAAAATTCATATTTGTATGTTATAGCAAAGTTTGCATAATTGCACTCCATAGCAAACATATAAATGTATAATTCGCTATACATATACAATTGAAGCGAATTGTATAAAACGAGAAAGAGAAAGAGACTTGGGCAGAGAATTGTATAAAACGAATTGTATAATTATAAGTGTATAGAACGATTATATACAATTTGAATTTGTATAAATGAGAAAGAGAGAAAGACAAAAGAAACTTGGGCAGGGAATATACAATTGAATCGAATCATTTCGTTTCTGTTTGTATAAGCGAGAGTGGCGAGCGAGATCTTGGAGAGGGGAACAAAAATATATGTATTTATACAATTTCCTCTCGCTTTATACTAATATAAAAAAAAATTATACACTTGTGTTTGTATAAAAGTGAGAGAAAGCGGGCGAGAGATGGAGCGAGAGAGTAGAGTGGCGAGCGAGAGTTTGAGGGAGAGAGGTGAATGGCAAACAGTTTGCTATGGGACACAATTAAATCAAAGGGTGGTTATAGCAATTAATTTGATTTATTAGTTTGACATTATATACAATTTTCCCTAAAAATAATTAATTACTCTCCATAGCTATAGTTTGATAATTACGATTTGTAGCTACATGTTATTTGGAGGAAAGAGGCGAGCGAGACTGGAAGAGAGAGGAGAGAGGAGAGAGAGAGTGGGAAAAGAGTGAGAGAAAGGTGAATTGTATATGTATATCGGTTAGATAATTGTATATTATACATATGTAATTGTATATATATGGCAAGAGAGATTGGGAGAGGGAGGAGAGAGGCGAGCGAGAGAGGGCAGAGAGGTGAATTGTATATGTATATAATTGTATATAACTGTATATTATACATATACATTTGTATAAATGACAAGCGAGATTGGGAGAGGGAGGAGAGAGGCGAGCGAGATTGGGAGAGGGAGGAGAGAGGCGAGCGAGATTGGGAGAGGGAGGAGAGAGGCGAGCGAGATTGAGAGAGGGAGGAGAGAGCCGAGCGAGAGAGGGCAGACACTGAGAGAGAGGTGAATTGTATATGTAATATAGGCTAAAAGGTTGTAATATTTATTTATATATCCTGGCGAATTATACATATACAAACATGACTAATTATACAAACTCGAATTCAGCCCACATAATTAATGTATAATGTTAGTCGCGAGTGGTAATTATAGCAAACTATAACTATGATGAGTAATTAAATAGTACAAGTTTGCTTGTAATGCATTTTTTCATACGTTTAAACTCAAGTTTAAGGAGTTTAGTAACTTTTTCCTTAAATTAATTTTATTCCCTTCATTCCTTTTTAGTTGTCCTAGTTTTCAATTTTGAGAATGAAACAATGTTAATTTTGACCAATATTTTAAGATGTATTTTATTATGTTTGATATGGAGAAGGTTGCAAGTTATATTACTTTCCGAATAATTTTTGAATATCTAGCGCAACATGACTACTAAACAGTAATGTAGAAAGTATGTTGATAGTTGTAATAGAAAACAAGTAATTCCTTTCGTCCAACCTGACTTTAATTTATGATAAAACACTGAAATGCAAAAAAAAAAAAAAAAAAAAAAAATTACTACACATAATCCCTATAGCATGTTTGACTCAAGCAGCCGTGAATTTGTAACTGAACACTCTTTCACTGCTACTTTCAGATGTAATTGGCATCACTGTCAAATTGTGGTGGAAGGACGAAACCACCATTGTAGTAGGATGAGTAACAATAGCTTTGTAATCTCCATGGAAAAGTGAAGTCTCGAAATAACCTTCAGCATTTGTAGTCCCAACCAAATTCTCCTGTGTTAATGACACACGAATTTTGTCAACAACATCTCCAGTAGCTAGATTTTTGAAGTTGTTATCAGTCAAACACATTTTGTAACATCCAGTTGGTTTCCATGCTGACCAAATTATTAACCCTTGAACAGCTGGGTGTCCAACTACCTCTTTTATAATTTGATCCAAGAACTGCGCCTTCAGTGTCAAAAAAAAAGAAGATGTTAGAATAATTATGATTAACATCTTCGATTTGATTCACAATATATGATAGAATATGAGTACCTGATTTGGACTGCTTTGGACATCCAACTCAGTGATCCAAATAGGCAATTTTGCAGAAGCAAGTGTATCGATTGCGGACCTAATATAAGCCTGGTTAGGAGTAACAAAATGTCCTTCCAATCCAATTCCAAGAGAACCTCTATACCCTCCTGCTCTTATTTGTCTAATCTTATTAAGATAATTGGCTGGTGATGAAGCTGCATCACGTTGATCTTCTATCGTATTAAACTCATTCAAGAACAGAGGTGTTTTATTATCAAATTGTGCAGCCAAACGATAAAAGTTATCAGATGCACTTGCACCAAGTTTACTCTCAAAGAAATTGAAGTGAAGGTTTTCATTCACAACATCCCAATGAATAACTTGGCCTCTGTATTTTGCAACAACTGAACCAACTCTTCTTCCAGCAGCAACAGAGAGTTGTTGTGAAGATAGTGAAGGGACCCAATTTGGCTGATATTTTGGGTCATCCCAAAGTATATTATGGCCTCGAATACTGACACCTTTGCTCTTGCATAAATTGACCATTGCATCAGAAGTTGAGTAGTCTACTTTGCCTTGAGATGTTTCAGTACTGTACCATTTCATTTCATCCTCAAATACTGTGTACTTGAATCTCGAGAAGAACCAATTTTGGTAAGCATTGTTGTTAAGAATGTTTTTGTTGATTGCACAACCAAATGGGAAATTGGCTCTTCCTTGTAACAAAGAGATTGTCGCATTAGGTAAAGGCTTGCCTTGTGAATCCACTACTTGAATTGTCACTTTGCTTTTGCGTACCTACATAATATTACAAGAAATGAAATCAAACATATATGAAGAGAAGAAAAGCATAGAGTAACAACTTTTCAAATTAATTGGTACGTTCTATTTTGTACCTTTTCAATGGTTTGAGTTTGATGGGATGTCCACTCTTCTTGGCTAAATGGTTGTACTGAAATGTTGTCTATCCACATGTCAACGGCTGTATTATTAGTCTGAGAAAAGGAAAAAGATTGTAAAGATCGTTATTCATATGATAAACAGTACCAATCAATAACCAAAATGGTAACTAGTCACATAGATTTGATGAATGAGGGAAATTAATAAATTTCTATCACCTCAAAATAGAGTTGAGCAGGACCAGAAGCATTGACAACTAAGCCACCCTTGAACATAGACCAACAACCAGATTTTGCATTAGCCCAAGCAGCATGTTGATAACCACTTTGTGTCTTGAAAATGACTGCTACAGTGGCATCATCACCATGGTTCACTTGTACCCATCCTTAAAATTAAACATAATATATTAGAAAAAATTAATCTGAATCATCGTTCACTTATGTTTAAATAATATGGATATATTTGTACCAGAAACTACGTAGAACTTGTCTTTATCCAATTGAAACTCTTGTGAAAAACCATGATACGATCCTTTCCTCTCTGAGGCAACAATGAACTTATTTCCATCTCTTGAAACATTGTTATCAACTTTAGCAACTCCCAGAACGGCCCATCCATTTAATCCATCATTAAATTCTGGATTTGTCACAATCCCTCCATTGTATTGAGGTTTAAGAGGATTTTTCAAACACTGAAACAAAAATTAAGAACCATAAAATATGATTAGTAATCAATAAGCTAAGAAAAAAGAAAAAAGAAGAAGTAAGAGTAAGAAATTATGCCTCCGCTGAAAAACTATAGTCATAATCTAGCGCATGGACTTCAAAACCTGTCAAACATAAAAAAAAATAGTCATAAGATAACATAAACTTGTTTTTCTAGAAAAAAGAAATTCAAAATTCAATCAATCATATATGAAAAAAGATATTTTTTTTCTAAAAGTTATTATACAAACCTATCGAGATGAGCAGCAAACAACATAATACAAGAACTACACACTCTCGTTTCATGATGTCCATGGAAAAATAATCTGCATTTTCAAATATAAAATTACTATATAATTCTGTTATATACATTATGATGAGAAATTTAGTATATGTTAGATCGCAAGAAAGAAAAATCGAACTTTTAAAGATTTTAGTTTGAAGTTACAAAGTATTAAACACATTCCGTTTCATATCTATGCTAAATCTAACAATTTAATGAAATATAACGATTAAATAAATCCTTAGAAATGTTTTGATATAGACATCAGTTCAATAAAAAAAAACTTCCCTCTACCACTCCCCGCCAAACAAAGAAAACAATCTAGAGAACTAAGAATTATTTCAACTTACAGTGTTAATATTTAACACGGTAAGTAATGATATTTTTGAAATGTTCAACATCAACACTATTTATAGTGTAAAACTAAGCTTAAAATAGAATTAGAATGACTAAATAGGAATATATTTTAGGCAAATCAAACAAGGATTAGGGAATTGATTAGATATAATAGAATGAGGAATTAACTCTATAGGAGGAAGAATAGGAATTTAATTAGATAAGAGACTGAGTTTGAATATTTTGTTTAATTTCCTAGTAATTAAATTAAAAAATAAATATATTCAAATGTTTGATATGCTAAACTGATTTTTTTAGCAATTACGAAATATATTAGTATATTTTCTAAGAATGATTTTCTTCTTAAGTAGCTAATATTATTTATGAAATTCAAAATCATTGTTAAAATATATTTTTGCTACATAATTAATTATTCAAAATACCTTATTTTTTAAATAAAATATCTAAACATATTTGCTACTTTAATTCATAAAATTTGTTATGATTAAATATTTAAATTTATTTATATCGGCCGCACGAGTACTAGTACTAGTTCTATAAAAATATATTTTAAATTAGTTACTTCTATGGAAATTACTAAAGATTAGGGAATTGATTAGATAATAGATAAAGGAATCAATTAGATATGAGCAGGATTAGGGAATTAATTGGATAAGATGTTAGTTTGAATATTTTATTTTCTGGAAACTGAATTTTAAAACTATTCAAATGTTTCACAAAGTGAATTTGAATATCTTAGCAAATGTGAAATATTATATATTTTTTAAGAATAATTTTATATTTTTATCAAGCAAGTTCACCTCTTAAATTTTGAATATCATTGACAAAATATATTTTTGGTATATGAATTATTCTAAATACCTTAATCTATAAAATATCTAAACATATTAACTACTTTAATTCATAAATTTCTTTATGATTAAATATTTAAAATGTATTTATATCGGCCGCACGAGTAATAGTACTAATTCTATAAAAGGTATATTTTAAATTATTGTTTTGTATGGAAATCACTAAATATTAGGGAATTGATTAAATAATAGATAAAGGCATCAATTAGATATGAGGAGGATTAGGGAATTGATTAAATAATAGAGGAGGATTAGGGAATTAATTGAATAAGATGTTAAGTTTGAATATTTTATTTTTTGGTAACTGAATTTTATAACTATTAAAATGTTTCATAAGGTGAATTTAAATATTTTAGCAAATGCGATATTATATATCTGTTAAGAATAATTTTATTTTTTTATCAGGCGAGATCACCTCTTAAATTTTAATTTTGAATATCACATGCCAAAATATATTTTTGCTACATAATTCATATACATTTTTATATATTAGCCAGAGCCTATTTGAAATTTTGAATGATTATAAGTTACGATTCATACATTCAGAGCCCACTTTTTGACTATTGAATTATCTTTATTTTTTTAATTTAAAAAAAATATTCAAAAGTATTTTTATATTTATCCGAGCACTACAATAAAAATGTAAAGTTATTTTGGGCTTAATTCTCGTCGATCAAACAATTTCATTTCGTTCTTGAATCTTGATGTAATTGTAAACAAATTATATAATAAAGAATAGATCAGGATCTTGTATCAAAGAAATATGTATTTCTATTTATTTACCTTTTCAGTGCTTCGATATTTGATTAAATTTCCACTTTTAACCTCTTGAGAAAATTGTTTTACTGATACGTTGTATGGCCATAACTCAATGGCTACTGGCTAGATGTATTGTTGACATATACTATATAAAATAAAATGATTAAACAAGTTGAATTAAGACAACTAGCTAGGTTTTACTGATATTTGATCGAAATATGTTTGCGTCAACATGTTGATAAAAATAGAAAAAGAATCATTCTTTCATTCAATTTTTGAATTCGTCATAACATTATTTATAGATTTACTATACATATTCTCTATGACCAATAATAGTCTTATGCAGTAGTAAATTTGTAACTCAATGATAATTTCTCATCACTTTCAGCCATGGGTGTAACTGTCAAATTGTGGTGAAAGGACGAATCCGTCATGGAAGAATGAGTAACAATGGCTTTATAATCTCCATGGAATAATGAAATCTCGAAATAACCCTCGGCATTTGTAGTCCCAATCAAACCCTCATGTGATAATGTAGCACGAGCTTTGTCCACAACATCTCCAGTGGGTAGATTTTTGAAATTGTTATCAGTTAAACACATTCTGAAACATCCATTTGGTTTCCATGCTGACCAAATTATTAACCCTTGAACTGCTGGGTGTGCTACTATCTCCTTTATAACTTGATCCAACACTTGTGCCTGCCAAAAGGGGAAAAAAATTGTTACAACTATTATGGAATATAATATTGTATTCATTGACGTAAATTAATTAATTTACCTGATTTTGCTCTGGTCTAACATCCAACTCAGTGATCCACATGGGCAATTTTGCAGAAGCTAGTGTATCGAGTCCGGCCCTGATATAAGGTATGGACGGAGCACCAAAATGTCCTTCTAATCCAATTCCAAGAGGACCTGCGTACCCTCCTGTTCTCAGTTGTTTTATCATACTAAGATAATTAGCTGGTGATGATTGTCCGTCACTTGGCACTTCTATCGTATTATATTCGTTCAAAAACAGAGGTGTTTTATTATCAAATTGTGAAGCCAGACGATAAAAGGTAGCAGATGCACTTGTACCAAGTTTACTCTCGAAGAAATTGAAGTGAAGGTTTTCATTCATAACATCCCAATGAAGAAGTTGACCTTTATATTTCCTAACAACGGATGCAACCCTTTTTCCAGCAGCAACAGAGAGTTGTTGTGGAGACAATGCAGGGACCCAATTTGGCTGAAATTTTTGGTCGTCCCAAAGAACATTTTGGCCTCGAATACTGACACCTTTGCTCTTGCATAAATTGACCATTGCATCAGAAGTTGAGTAGTCTACTTTGCCTTGAGTATTTTCATTACTGTACCATTTCATTTCATCTTCAAATACTGTGAATTTGAATCTCGAGAAGAACCAATTTTGGTAAGCATTATTGTTAAGAATGTTCTTGTTGATTGCACAACCAAATGGGAAATTGGCTCTTGCTTGTACCAATGAGATTGTCGCATTAGGTAAAGACTTGCCTTGCGAGTCCACTACTTGAATTGACACTTTGCTTTTGCGTACCTGCATAATATTACAAGAAATGAAATTGAACAAATATATAAAGAGAAGAAGAGTATAGAGTAACAATTTTTCAAATTAATTGGTACGTTCAATTTTGTACCTTTTCAATGGTTTGAGTTTGATGGGATGTCCACTCTTCTTGGCTAAATGGTTGTACTGAAATATTGTCTATCCATATGTCAACTGCTGTATTATTAGTCTGAGAAAAGGAAAAAGATTGTAAAGATCGTTATTCATATGATAAACAGTACCAAGCAATAACCAAAATGGTAACTAGTCACATAGATTTGATGAATGAGGGAAATTAATAAATTTCTATCACCTCAAAATAGAGTTGAGCAGGACCAGAAGCATCGACAACTAAGCCACCCTTGAACATAGACCAACAATCAGATTTTGCATTAGCCCAAGCAGCATGTTGATAACCACTTTGTGTCTTGAAAATGACTGCTACATTGGCATCATCTCCATGGTTCACTTGTACCCATCCTTAAAATTAAACATATTATATTAGAAAAAATTAATCTAAATCATCGTTCATTTATGTTAGTCGAAAATTGATATATTTGTACCAGAAACTATGTAGAACTTGTCTTTGTCCAATTGAAACTCTTGTGAAAACCCATGATATGGTCCTTTCCTCTCTGAGGCAACAATGAATTTATTTCCATCGCTTGAAACTTTGTTCTCAACTTTAGCGACTCCAAAAACAGCCCATCCATTTAATCCATCATTAAATTCTGGATTTGTCACGATCCCTCCACTATATTGAGGTTTAAGAGGAGTTTTCAAACACTGAAATACAAATTAAGAACCATAAAAAATAATTAGTAATCGATAAGCTAACCTACAAGATAAAAAGAGAAGTTATAAAAGTAAGAAAGTATGCCTCCGCTGAAAAACTATAGTCATAATCTAGCGCATGGACTTCAAA
Source organism: Solanum lycopersicoides (assembly GCA_022817965.1). Classification (NCBI taxonomy): domain Eukaryota; kingdom Viridiplantae; phylum Streptophyta; class Magnoliopsida; order Solanales; family Solanaceae; genus Solanum; species Solanum lycopersicoides. The sequence goes on from CM040618.1 coordinate 128,299,533, forward strand.
ACCTGTCAAATATATTAAAATAAAGTCATAAGATAACACAAACATGTATTTATTGAGAAAAAAAATTAAAATTATTTCTGTAGGTTATTAAACAAACCTATCGAGATGAGCAGCAAACAACATAATACAAGAACTACACACTCTCGTAACATGATGTCCATGGAAAAATAATCTGCATTTTCAAATACACAATTACTATATAATTCTGTTTTATATATTATGAAGAAAATAAAAGAAATGTATGATGCGAAATTTAGTATATGTAAGATCGCAAGAAACAAAAGAACGAATTTTCAAACTGAGATTGAAGTTAAAAAGTATTACAACATTTTCTTTCAGATATATGCTAAATCTAAAAATTTAATCAAATATAATGATTAAAAAAATCATTAGAAAAGTTTTTGATATAAAACATCAGTTGAATAAAAAAAAATCCCTCTCCCACTCCCCTCCAAACAAAGAAAAGAATCTAGAGAACTATGAATTATTTTTACTTACAGTGTTAAAAATGTAAGTATTGATATTTTGAAATGTTCAACATCAACACTATTTATAGTGTAAAACTAGGCTTAAAATAGATTTTGAATGACAAAAACGGAATATATTTTAGGCAAATCAAACAAAGATTAGGGAATTGATTAGATATAATACAATGAGGAATTAACTCGATAGGAGGAAGAATAGGAATTTAATTAGACAAGAGACTGAGTTTGAATATTTTGTTTAAGAATGATTTTCTTCTTAATTACGTGATATTATTTCTGAAATTCAAAATCATTGTTAAAATATATTTTTGCTACATAACGATTCAAATGCCTTATTCCATAAAATATCTAAACATATTTGCTACTTTAATTCATAATTTTTTTTATGATTAAATATTTAAATTTATTTTTATCGGTCGCACGCTAGTAGTAATTCTAAAAAAATATATTTTAAATTAGTTACTTGTATGGAAATCACTAAAAGAATAGGGAATTGATTAGATAATAGATAAAGAAATCAATTAGATATAATTATGAGGCGATTAGGGAATTTAACTGGATAAGAATTAAGATGTTACCTTTGAATATTTTATTTTCTGATAACTGAATTTTAAAACTACTCAAATGTTTCATAAGGTGAATTTGAGTATCTTAGCAAATGCGAAATATTTTATATTTGTTAAGAATACTTTTATTGGGCTATATCACCTATTAAATTTTAAATATCATTGCCAAATTATGTTTTTGTTACAGAATAAATCATTTCAAATACCTTAGTCTATAAAATATCGAACATATTTGCTACTTTAAGTCATAAAAATTTTATGATTAAATATTTAAATTTATTTATATCGGTTGCACGAGTACTAGTATTAATTCTATAAAAAATATATTTTAAATTAGTTTTTCTTATGAAAATCACTAAAGATTAGGGAATTGCCTAGATAATAGATAAAGGAATCAATTAGATATGAGGAGGATTAGGGAATTAATTGGACAAGATGTTACGTTTGAATTTTTTTTTTTTTATGGTAACAGAATTTTAAAACTATTCAAATGTTTTATATTATAAGGTGAATTTAAATATCTTAGTAAATGCGGAATATTATGTATTTGTTAATGATTATTTTTTATGAGACGAGATCACCTCTTAAATTTTGAATATCATTGTCAAATATATATTTTGCTACATAATAAATTATTCCAAATACCTTATTCTATAAAAGTCTATACAAACGGGCTTGTATCAAAGAAATATATATTTCTATTTATTTACCTTTGCATGCTTTGATATTTGATGAAATTTTCACTTCTAGCCTCTTGAGATTTGAGAAAATGGTTTTACTGATATCTTGTAATGCCCATAGGCCATAACTCAATGGCTATTGATTAGATGTATTCTTGGCCTATAACTATATATAAATAAAAATAAGTGAAAATGATTAAACAGGTTGAATTATGACAACTAGCAAGCCATCAGAATTTGTTCAAAAATTTCTTTATACTTTTATTGAAAGAGTGCTAAAATATACTCTTACATAATTTTATTTAGGTAAAACAATGATCAATATATTTATTACTGATCAATATAACACACCACACTCTTACATAATTTTATTTAGGTAATTAATTTAATTTACTATACTTATATTTATTTTTTTGAAAGTAATTTTTGCCTTTTATTGATACCACAAGAAGGGGAGGGAAACTCCCGATACATACTTATCTAATTACCTCAACAAATTTTTTTCAATATTAGCTATATATATAACTTATAATTGAAGTACTTATTTTAGAAAAAAATTGAAAGGCATGTTGATAATAATAGAAAAAGAGTTGTTCTTTCATTCAACTTTTGTATTCATAACATTATGTATAGATTTACTCTACATATACTCTGTATAGCCAATAATAGTCTTATGCAGCGTTAAATTTGTAATAATTTCTTATCACTTTCAGCTGTGGGCGTAACGGTCAAATTGTGGTGAAAGGAGGAATCCGGCATGGAAGGATGAGTAACAATGGCTTTATAATCTCCATGGAATAATGAAGTCTCGAAATAACCCTCGGCATTTGTAGTCCCAATCAAACCCTCATGTGATAAACTCGTACGAGCTTTGTCCACAACATCTCCAGTGGGTAGATTTTTGAAATTATTATCAGTTAAACACATTCTGAAACATCCATTTGGTTTCCATGCTGACCAAATTATTAACCCTTGAACTGCTGGGTGTCCAACTATCTCCTTTATAACTTGATCTAACACTTTTGCCTGCCAAAAGGGGGAAAAAATTGTTACAACTATTATGGAATATTTATTGTATTCATCGACGTAAATGAATTAATTTACCTGATTTTGCTTTGGTTTAACATCCAACTCAGTGATCCACATGGGCAATTTTGCAGAAGCTAGTGTATCGAGTCCGGCCCTAATATAAGGTATGGTCGGAGCACCAAAATGTCCTTCTAATCCAATTCCAAGAGGACCTGCGTATCCTCCTGTTCTCAGTTGTTTTATCGTATTAAGATAATTAGCTGGTGATGATTTTCCGTCACTTGGCACTTCTATCGTATTATATTCGTTCAAAAACAGAGGTGTTTTTTTATCAAATTGTGCAGCCAAACGATAAAAGTTAGCAGATGCACTTGGACCAAGTTTACTCTCAAAGAAATTGAAGTGAAGATTTTCATTCATAACATCCCAATGAATAACTTGGCCTCTGTATTTCGCGACAACTGAACCAACTCTGCTTCCAGCAGCAACAGAGAGTTGTTGTGAGGATAGTGAAGAGACCCAATTTGGCTGATATTTTGGGTCATCCCAAAGTATGTTATGGCCTCGAATACTGACACCTTTGCTCTTGCATAAATTGACCATTGCATCAGAAGTTGAGTAGTCTACTTTGCCTTGAGAATTTTCAGTACTGTACCATTTCATTTCATCCTCAAATACTGTATACTTGAATCTCGAGAAGAACCATTTTTGGTAAGCATTGTTGTTAAGAATGTTTTTGTTGATTGCACAACCAAATGGGAAATTGGCTCTTCTTTGTATCAAAGAGATTGTCGCATTAGGTAAAGCCTTGCCTTGCGAGTCAACCACTTGAATTGCCACTTTGCTTTTGCGTACCTACATAATATTACAAGAAATGAAATCGAACATATATAGATAGATAGATAGATAGAAGAAGACCATAGAGTAACAAATTTTTCAAAGTTCAATTTTGTACCTTTTCAATGGTTTGAGTTTGATGGGATGTCCACTCTTCTTGGCTAAATGATTGTACTGATATACTGTCTACCCATATGTCAATTTCCGTATTATTGGTCTTGGTTTTGGAAAAAGAAAAGATCGAAAATAAGTAATGAACGATATTCATGAAATCAAGTTCATTATTATAAATATGATTAACGATAATCGATAACTAATTCTTTTTTTACCTCAAAATAGAGTTGAGCAGGACCAGAAGCATTGACAACTAAACCACCCTTAAACATAGACCAACAACCAGATTTAGCATTAGCCCAAGCAGCATGTTGAAAACCACTTTGTGTCTTGAATATAACTGCTACATTGGCATCATCACCATGGTTCACTTGTATCCATCCTAGAGATTAAATATATCTCATTTGTCATTCATCAATACTTAAACTAAAACTAATAAGACTAATATATAAGATATGTATATATAATTCACGTTATAATTGTTGAGAGTAGTACCAGAAATCACATAGAACTTGTCTTTTTCCAATTGAAACTCTTGTGAGAAACCATTATATGGTCCTTTTTTTCTCTTTGAGGCGACGATGAATTTATTCCCATCATTTGCAACGTTGTGTTCTATTTTAGCATCCCCGGAAAGGGTCCATCCAGTTAATCCGTCGTTAAATTCTGGATTTACCACTATCCCTCCATTGTATTGAGGTTTAAGAGGGCTTTCTAAACACTACAAACATTAATTAAGAAATCATGACAAATGATCAGTAATTAATTAGCTAATCAACATGACATAATATTAAGTAAATTTTCTATTCTTGTAAACGACTTAAAGCAACAACAAAATAAAAAGATATACCTCAGATGTATAACTGTAGTCATAGTCTTTGGCATAAACTTCAAAACCTGCCAAACATATAACAATAGAGTCATAAAAAATGTATAAAAACTAGAAAATATTTTTCATAAACTATTTTTCGCTGTATCAAACACACTTGAATGAAAAAAAAAAAAAAAAGAGATACAAACCTATTGAAGCAAGCAGTAAATAATATGATACTAGAACTAGAACTTGTCTTTTCATAGCAAATAGTCTGCATTTACAAATAGATAATTACTATGAGCAGAAAAATAGTGTAATTTAATATGTAAATCTAACAATTATATAAATCACAAAAAATAATAGGGAAAATTTTGATGTAAACATTAGTTGAGTAAATAAATTGCTTGTACTCCTCTCCTTGAGAACTAAGAATTACTGATAAATTACATTTACCTTTGAGATGGTGTTAAAATGCAAGTAATGATATGCATGAAGTGTTCAACTTCAGTATTATTTATAGTGTAAGAGTTTACAAGGCTTAAATTGAACAAGTATTTAAATCAATTATATTTCCCTTTCGGAAAGTCTAAGTCAAATATTTTCAATTATTACTGACGCATATTTTCAAACAAATTAGTTTATTAGGCTTAAATACAATTGATTAGGAATGAAAAGCAATTATTATTTTTTATTTTTATTGGGGATTCAAAGTCAAAGATTTTTAAGTCTTATTAAGGTATATTTTAAGATTAGTTAATGTGTATACATGCATGTCTTTAACTTTTGACCAATTAGTAATTATTATCGTGACTCCAACTCTTGAGGAAATGGACAAACCTTAAGATTGTTTGGTATGAAAGGAAAATATTTTCTGGAAATTGTTTTTTAATTTTCTTATTTTTAGTTGGGACAAAAATTTGGAAAATGTTTTCCAAATCAACTTATTTTTCTCAAAATTAAGGAAAATGACTTTCCTTCAAAAATTAAGGAAAATATTTTCTAAAACTTTTCTCCAATTTAAAATTACATTTTTTGGGGGAGAAATATCAATTTCAAAAATTTATTTTTTCACCCGATCCCTGACCCCCCCAACCGGCCAGCCCCCCCCAAAAAAAAAATTAATGTTTTTTTAAAAAAATATTTTCAACTTCAAATTTTTATTTTTAAACTCCTACCCCACCCCCACCCCACCCCCACCCCAAACCCCCAAAAAAAGAAATTTTGTTTTTTAAAAATACTATCAACTTCCAAATTTTATTTTTTCACTCCTACCCCCTCCCCCACCCACTACTCCCACCCCACCCCCACCCCACTCCCACCACCGCCCCAAAAAATAATAATTTTGATTTTAAAAAATATTTTGAATTTCATAAATTATTTTTTACTCTAGTAAAAATAAAAGATTTTTCTCAAAAATATTTTTCATTCATAAATCAAACACTAAAAATCATTTTCCGGAAAATATTTTCTACTCACCAACCAAACATGAGAAAATAAGTCCAAAATCTACTTGTTTTCCATGAAAACATTTTCTAGGAAAACATTTTCCTCCATACCAAACACACCCTAAATATTTTTCTGAATCAAAATAATAAATGGAAGGGGAAATTACGCGGATAAGTAAATTTATACTATTTAATTACTCATCATAGCTATAGTTTGCTATAATTACAATTCGCGACTAACATTATACATTAATTACGTGGGCTGATTACGAGTTTGTATAATTAGTCATGTTTGTATATGTATAATTCGCCAGGATATACAAATAAATATGTATAATATACAATTTTTTAGCCTATATACATATACAATTCACCTCTCTCCTACACTCTGCCCTCTCTCGCTTGCCTCTCTCCTTCCTCTCTCAATCTCACTAGCCTCTCTCCTCCCTCCCCCAATCTCGCTTGCCATTTCTACAAATGTATATGTATAATATACAGTTACATACAATTATATATATACACAATTCACATCTCTCCCACTCTCTACCTCTCTCGCTCACCTTTCTCCTCCCTTTCTCGATCTCGCTCGCCTCTATCCTCTCTCTCCTAGTCTCGCTCGCCTCTATCCTTCTCTCCCAATCTCTCTTGCCATATATACAATTACATATGTCTTATATACAATTATCTAACCAATATACATATACAATTCACTTTTCTCCCACTCTTTCCCCCCTCTCTCTCTCCTCTCTCCTCTCTCTCCCAATCTCGCTCGCCTCTCTCCTCTCTCCTCTATATAACATGTAGCTATATATTGTAATTATCAAACTATAGCTATGAAGAATAATTAATTATTTTTAAGTGGCTATATGTGAAAGTTTCCGTAAATTTAATGGATTGTTTAAGCCTTAAGGTATATCTATATTTAGTTCTACAACCTTAGCCATAATTTTTTTTTCATTTTTTAAAAAATTAAATTCCAAATCATACCTGCCATATTTTTTTTTCATTTTTTAAAAATTTAAATTCCAAATCAGACCTCTTTTTGGCTCACGACATAAGGCTGGTCTATTTTAAATTGATCCCAATGTTTTGTTTATAATTAAAAAAAGAGAAAAAAAACTATAAAATCATCATTAAAGTTATTCCGAATTTTTAAAAAGACACCTTAACTTTGTAGGTGTCCTATTACCACATTGAACAACTTCACAATAGTATATATACTCCATTTTTCACTTAATACCACTTATATAAGAATATTTGTAAGTCACGCACTAATAGTTACTTGACACGTGTTAAAAGTAATTTTACGTTATTTTTATTTGATTTCTTTGCTTTCTTTTTTTTTCCTTTTTTTTTCTTTTTTCCTGTTTCTCTTTCTTCTTCACCCTCAATCTCTGTTCTTAACTTTTGACATTCCTTTCGTTGCGTAAAACAACCGCCAAAACCCGCTGTGGCGGGACAGAATTTTTCGGCAACATTAATAATTATTCGTCAAATTATCACCAATTAATTTATTTATGAAAATACATATTGGTAAATAATCAAATCTAAGTACTCAAAATATCACCAAGTCAAAATCTGATATTTAAATAATTTCCTTCTCCAACTTCTTACTCTCAAACGAGTTTTTCATAGTTTCACTATTTCTGAATCTAAAACTTGATTTGTAGGAGGAATAAAATCATTAAACTAATTTATTTAAATAAAAAAAAAAAAAAAAGAATAAACACAATAACATTAGTCTTTTAAAAAAATGAAGGAAGAAATAGATGTCCAAGAAATATGAGTAAGCTAATCGTGGTAGAGAAGATGAGAAAAAATATTTGAAAAGTAAAAACTATTCCTAATAAAGCTTTAAAAAAATCAATACATGATTTTTATATTTTTTCAAAATAAGTCAAATTGGGAGAGCCACATGGCAATTTTACGTTGGTCTGAAGCTGTATGAACATTCCTTCATGCGCCCAAATTTCGTGACAACACGAGTGGTGTTAAAATTAGTCAAAAGGATATGTTTATTGTGGATTTAGATAGTTTCGTGAGGTAATATGACACACGCAAAGTTAACGTGTCTTTTTAAAAATTCGATACAACTTCAATTGTAACTTTATGTATTTTCTCTTTAAAAAAAAGGATAACTTTTTTAGTTACATCGTATTTGATCAAATTAAATTCCTAATTATAATTATGCATTAATAACTTGTGAGTGTGGATTTATAAAACAACTAGTGTACTTAGCCGCGCTTCGCGCGGTTATGAAAAGAATTAAAATAAAATTACATATCAATATCAATAATTACTTTAATAAAAAGAATTTTTTGTTAATCGCATAATTTTATAGAAGAGAAGCTATGAAAAATATTTAGATTAAATATGAAATTTATTAAGAAATCAATATATGTGAACTTCAAAAAGTTAAATATTAAAAATAAATTTCATAGAGAAAAAGGGAAGGTAATAAAAATTGGGTATATTAGAACTACTTAAATGTAAACTTGTGATCATTTTTTTCTTTTTATTTGAGATTTTCTTAGTATAATTTATATATAATTATGTAAACTTAAAATCTGATCGCTCTTTTATGCTTATTTGTAATCTTTTTAATTATATTCTTAGTAATTTTTCGGTAATGTGTAACTCGGATTGCTATTAATAGTTAGTATTCATGACTATATAGTTAGCCAACACTATTATAAATCATTATCCACAATTACTATTACTTGTCCTCGTCATTACCCAATCATAACATGTTTTAATTATTTTTATTATTGTACAATATTAGATTAATTTAATATTTGTATTAATAACTTTTTAATAATTAAATTTTAAATAAAAAAAAGTTTAACAATCTTAATTAGTTAAATTTCATATCTTATTATTATTATTATTATTATTATTATTGCTATTATTATTATTATTATCATTATACATAGGTTTAGATATCCAATTATTTTTGGGACAACTTATATTGGGAAAAAATGTAAAATCTAAAAATAACATAAAAGAGAACAAAAGAGAGAATTAACTACGCAAAAAAGATTCAAGAAAATGACACATACAAATTTCTATTTCTTTTAATTTTGTTTGGCTTAAACACAAAATATTAAAAAGTATATTTCACATTTTAAATAAATATTACATTTAATATAATAAATTCCTAAGAATAAAAAGTCACAGTAATTAAGTGGATTAATAATATGACTTTGAACTTTTGTAACATAATAAGAGTAATATTTGTACATTATTACACTAATAAAGAATAAAGAACATTAATTACAGAAAATGAAAAGACAAACAAATTAGAGTTATTGAGACAAATATTTTATTATAAGTGAACAGAAAGGTAGGAAACAAACTATATTTTTAAAATTATAAATTAATCGCAATTTTGATAACTTTTGAACTCCCGAAAAATAACAAATATGAAAATATAAAGACTTATTAATAAACAACTTGAAATCTTCAAAAAATAATAATTAGGAATTGCAATTTTACATATTAATAAATAATTTATTTTTAATAAAATCATGTGTATTTTCAAAATTATAAATTAACTTTACATTCTTATGTTCTATCATTTTTGTTAATAAAAATTGTTTCACCGGACTATGAAAGTATATGTACGTATTTCTTTAAGTAGCATATCGATATTCATTTACTCATTTTCTACTTCTATGTTTTAAAATATTATACGACACAAACACAATAAACTAATATTATCAATAAGAAAGTGAGAGATGAATTTACCTGAACAACTAATTATTTTTGAAGAGTGTTATCATTATAATGTAATTAAATTATCTAAGAATCATATAGAGGTCTAAAGAGAATAAATTAGATATTTTTCTTAAAAAACTCAGGATTTCTATCTTCATGAACACAAACAAATAATATTAAATGTATGATTCAACAAAGAAGGAGTTGTGATTATATTAGACATATCAAATTATTTTTCCTTGTAAACTCAAATTATGCAAGAATGTCTAACCATTTTCATTATAGATATATTTCCTATAATCGACAAATCTGAATAAATAAGTTAAAAAATTATCTACCAAACGAAGAAAAAGATAAAGAATAAGGAGAAAATTACATTTAAACACTTATAATCATTTTTGACAAAACATAAATAATTCAAAAGGAAATAATATAATAGAAACATTACTTCTTAAGGACCTAAAAAAATAAAGAATAATCACTATATAACTCAAAATCCATTAATCTCCATCTCTGGATATTTTCATTTCGTCATATATACAAGAGTCAAGAAAAATAATAACAAATAAATTATTAGTTCTAAAATAAATCTCAAAGTTAACAAAATAAAAATATTATATCTCATAAAGAATAAGAAAAAATTAGGTTTAATCATAATCATTTTTGACAAATAATCAATATATATATATATATATATATATATATATATATATATATATATATATATATATATCTCAAAATCCATTAATCTTCATCTCTTGATGTTATCATTTCATCTTATACACAAGAGTCAAGAAAAATAATAACAAATACATTATTAGTCATATAATGAATCTCAAAGATAACAAAATAAAATAATTTATCTAGAAGAAACAAAAATATGCTGACATATTAGCCTTACTTGCTAATTAAAAGTAATATATGAAATAATATTTGAAAAAATGATGCACCTCAAAGCTTACAAATATTGTAACATGTCTTCCACTAATTCTCTAACCAAAGATGACTACAAAATAACACACAATTTTAGTGTGATTTTATAGTGTTAATGCAACCTTTCACATTAAATAATTAGAAGTTATGAATATGAAAGGCTTAAAAGGTTATGAATATAAAAGGTTTAAGAGTTATGAATATTATTAATATTAATTTAAGAATAGAATTTATATAATTGAAAAGGTATAAGTTTATAAGAAAAAAATAATTGAAAAAAATAAGAAAAAATATCAAGTAAAAGAAGAAAAATAAGAAAAAATGAATGAAGGTCATAGAGAGATGTCACATCACCTCCTCTATGATCCTCATTTATATATATATATTGATTTGGCTAAGTCATAGTGAATTTTCTCAACAATGTAACGCTCATATATGCATATTAGATATCATTTTAAAGCAACAATGTTTCATTTTGTAAAACGAGAAGTTACACAATAATCATAATATCATAATAATTTTTTTTTAAAAATCTAATTTGATTATTTAGATGTGCATATTTAACTTTCAATTAATTAAAATATATTTCTTTTGGACCCTTTTATACAAGAAATGTCAAATAAGGTATAATAGTACAAATTTAATATGACACACTGATAATTCATTACATTTATGAAAATTCAAGTAGAAGGGTTCAAGAAAACACATAAAACAATTAAAGATAAAAATATGCTGCGCACACACCAATATCAAACTAAATTTATCTATTAGAACCAAAATCAATACTTAATTAGGAGTAAATAGAGTCAAACAACAATTGTGTAATGTGAATTTTCCTTTGTTTCATCCTTTTGTGCTTCCACTTTAAGTTTCTGAGTCATGGAGCATATGTTTGTTTTTCATGATGATTGATTTCAACTTGATATTCTCCATGAAAAAGTGAAGTTTCAAAAATGCCATTTTCATTAGTAGTATCAGAAAAACCTTGATGACTCCATTCTTTAATAATCTTGTCAACAATATCTCCAGTAGCCAAGTTATTGAAGTTATTATCAGTCAGACACATTCTGTAACATCCTTTAGGACCCCATGGTGCCCATATCATTATTCCTTTCACTCCTGGATGTGCATGAACCTCCCTTATGATCTCTTCCAAATATACCTCCTGTCCAATTCGAAAGGTTAATTTCACGTATAGTTACTGAATTTTACTCACTGTAAAACAAATTACAAAATAATTACTATTAGAAAAAGACTAAATTCAAAAAAGGCTCATTTATGTCATTCGTTATAAGTTTGGCTTATTTATGCCATTTCTGTTTAAGAAAAGACTCATTCATGTCATTATTTTTTAACAGTGGTTTTGCAAAATTATTTTTAACACGTGACCAATTATAATTCGGCCACGTCATCAATTTTTTAAAATAAAAAAAATCAAAACAAATGGTTTTGCAATACCACTGTTAAAAAATAAAGCCATGAATGAGTCTTTTATTGAACGATAATGACATAAATGAGCCAAATTTTTAACGGATGGTATAAATGAGTCTTTTCTGAAAGTTCAATGACCTATTTGAACATTATGTATAATCATCCATGTAAATATAATATATGTATAATCAGTATATATATAATTATGTAAAAGGCTTGAAGATTACCTGATTGGTGGTGTTTGCAACATCTAACTCAGTGATCCAAATTGGCAATCCAGCTGAAGCAAGCATATCAAGAGAAGATCTTATATAAGGTAAATTTGGTTTGACAAAATGCCCCTGCACCCCAATTCCCAACGGTCCATTATAACCGTGGGATCGAAGATCTCGAATTTTTTCCAAGTACTTTGCTGGATTTGAAGTTCCATCAAATCCATGTTCAATTGTATTGAAATCATTCAAGAACGGAATTGCCTTGCTATCGATTTCATTAGCCTTCTTGTAATAAACAGCAGACGCATTTTTCCCCAGTATGTTCTCTAAAAATGAAAAGTGGACGTTTTCGTTCACAACATCCCAGTGAATAAGTTGGCCTAAGTATTGATTCATCACCGAATTGATCCTTCTCGATGCAGCTGTAGCGAGCTGTTCTGGTGAAAGATAACGCGTCCACGAGGGCATGTTCAGGGGGTTGTTCCAGAAAATGTTGTGGCCGCGGACTTGAATGTTATGTTTTTGGACAAGATTGAGCATAGCATCCGCCATGTTGTAGTCCTGTTTGCCCATTTTCTCGTTGGCATACCCATTTCATTTCATTCTCGAAAACCGTGTACTTGAATCGTGATGTAAACCAATCTTGATAGGCTTTGTTGTTGAGGATATGTTGCTTATTGCATTGCCAATGGGAAAGCGTTGCTTTGTTGTGCTAGGGAGACTGGCGTTTGGTAATGGTTGGCCTTGAGAA
>CM040618.1:128312574-128332571 GCA_022817965.1 Solanum lycopersicoides
TCCAACTGCTTGGATTTTCACTTTAGCTTTACGTATCTGCAACGTGTTATTCAGATTCTTTTAATACATATACAGAATTTGAACCAAAGTTATAAAATTTATGTGAATTCATGACTTCTAAGCTAGATCCAACCCATAGTAAATAAAATTTTACTCAAGTCATTTACCTCTCTTGTACTTTGATGTTGATGAAATTTCCATTCCTCTTGGGAAAATGGTTTTACTGATATGCTATCTGCCCATAACTCAATAGCTGTATTATTGGCCTAGAAATAAATACAGTGAAAATAATTAAACAAAGTTGAATTAGTTAATACTAGGAAATAAGAATCATATTAGCTTGTTCAAACAATTTATTGCAAGTTCAACGCGACACAATCAAAGTAGGAGGGTATTAGATGTTAACTGAGGTTAAGTTAAAACGTACATTTATGTATTATGTCTATATTTTTTAATATGAAGGTAAAATAACTCACTCAAGATATAAGTCCACATGAGCTGAAGTAGTTAGTATTAAGCCACCTTTTAGCAAAGACCAGCAGCCAGAACAAGCAATAGCCCATCCAGTACGTTGAATTCCAAATGGTCCTTTGAATGCTAGAGCCACATGAGCATCTATAATTTCATCTCCATGGCTCACTTGCACCCAAGCTGCAAATTATACGAGTGTCAAATGAACGGGTTAAAATTTATTAAGTAAAAATTATATAGTAGTACCTGAAGTCACGTAGTAAGTATCTTTTTTCAAGAAATATTTTTGGGTAAACCATGAAGGGGTCCTTTTCTGTTAGTAGCCACAATGAAAGTGTTATTTGTATCTTTTGACATCCTAGTGGCCATATTTAAAATCCAGATTTTCTCCAGCCATTGAGTCCCTCGTTGAAGTTTGGATTCAACACTATTCCGCATTGTATTGAGCACTAAGGGGATTTGCTAAACACTGGAAGCATATGCATTATATTTTGTATTAATAATTATAAAACATAATCAAGCGAGTTACCTATTACAACAAGTTTTATTTTTGTTGGTGTCAACATTTTATTACAACAAGAAGTTAAATTACACTAACATATATAGTATATATATATTTATACTATTGGTGTATGTAATTTGTAACCGTATATAGAATTCTGGAATTCAAATCTTCCAGGTTTATAATTAAAATATTAGTAGTATATAAAGATTGTGTAGGGTGGAGAAGCGTTTTACCTCAGATGTGAAACTATAATCGTAGTCTTCACCATAAACTTCAACCCCAAAAAAATGAAGAAGTTGATATATAATTCATATAAAAGGTTTTAAAATAGTGTTTAATTATCAACAAGGCTAAGCTTATTACATACCTGAATAACAAACAAGAAAAAAGATCACCAGCCGAGGTACAAAAAATTTCATCTTTACAGTTTTCTATGCGACGAATTCACTGTTCGATCAACAATGCTAATGTTTACATGCAATATTTTTTTTTATAGGACTAAGCTATGAATGCATGCATATTTATAGGGAAAACCTGCAAAGTTTGGTACGTATTAAATGAAGAGATTAACTACATCCATTACAGTGAACATAAAATCGGTTTATTTTCAGAAATACGTATTTCTAAGTCAATATTATGTTTGACACGAATTAAAAAATTTCAAGAAGATATTAGATTTTTCTGCCAAATTCAAATATTAGAGTAATTGACTGTCAACGATTCTCAATAACTTGAGGAAATTAAGGGAATAAAGAAAACTTGTTCAATTTTTGGGCCACAATCCACATGCATGCAATTGCGGTCCATCTTTGGCATATAATTAAATTTAATTATATGTGAAAACACGGTTAACCTTCAACTTGAGTTTGATAGTAAATGTCATTGTCTAGCTTTTACTATTTTAAAGCATTAAGTAGTAATATCATAATAATGGAGTAATTTAAAAGTTATTCGATGGTAGGAGGTAGAACGTGTTGGGTAAAACGAGGTGAGCGTAAGTTGGTCTGACATCATAAAAATAATATAATATCATGTTTTAATGCATCGTTTAAGTGTTGTTTAAATTTCTATACAATATATATCATTTTTTCTCTCGTTGTGATTATTTATAAAAAAAATTTGAATTTAAGTTATATACACTATTACATATAAATATACTAGTAGATTATCTTTACCTACTATAACATAAACATATCTTATTTTCAAGATTACAAATTAAATCTCGTATTTTATCATTCTAATGGAAATATTTGAGTGACAACCGTTTAGAAGTTCTTTGAAGTCCGCTTAGTAAGTTGCAAAAATTTTGCCTTAACTTGCATTAATGTGGATTTTGACAAATGAACATAAAAAATAGCACATTAGGGTTTTGTCCCTTTTTGAACATTCTCTTTCCCTTGTACACAAGCACATTGTTTCATTTGATTGACCACAATAACAAGTAGTGGTTACTTTTTGCATAGTATATAGAATTTAATGGTTAACTCATAACACAAATCAAATTAAATGGATGGACTGGATTAGGACTTGTTTTTCAACTCAACTTTGTCCAATATAATTTTGCTATCAAACATTGAGGATTTATTAATCACTTATTTATTATAATATTCAATTTCGTGAGTGTGTGCGAGTGTTTTTCTTATATTGAATATATGTATCAATGATTAATAATCACTAAATTATTTAGTTGTATTTGGAAAATGTTTATTCATCGCATTCAAAGTGGAATTCATAATGTCTTTAAAATTATTTTGAGGGATAAAATTGTTTGTTAAAGCAATGGTTAAAATGAATCATTAAGCATAGTTTTGGACCTTTGTTACCGGGAAATAAGTACGGGGGAGAACTCCGTGAAACTCAAAAACTTAAGTGTGCAAAGTATAATTTAGAAAAACTAAAGAGGTGGCGCGTAAAATTTTATCAAATTGGGACAAAATCAAAATCCGCGGTCTTTCCCTTTTAGGTGAAAACTTCATCTTCTTGTGGAAGCAACTCAATCAATGGCGAAGAGCGAAACTTCAGCAGGAAGCGAAGATCCTTCTTCTTCTCGCCCATGGGAATCTTATCACACAGTCTTCACCAATGCCAAAGCAGGTTATTTTTACTTTTTAGTGATTGTTGTGTTGAAAATTGGTATTTCCAATTGTTTTATTAAAATTTATTGCTTCAATCATCTGTTTTAAGTGTAAATGATCAGTTTAGAATGAAATTGTTCCCAATAGATGTGAATGTATAATGAGTTGATTAGTTGACCTAACTTGTTTAAATTCGTTCGGATCAATTCTTCTCAAAGTTTAAATTGTTGTTCTATAAGAGGTTTTAGTGATTGACGTCGAAATTGTAGGAATGGAAGGAGTGGACAAGGAAAAAGTACAGAGGATAGTGTATGAAATGAGTAAGGTCCAAGTATTTGAGAATGAGGAAAAGAAGGAAGCTTATACGAAGCAGAAAATCGAGAACATGCGTGTTCAGTACTCCAAACCTACCTGCACAAGATATATCTCATCATCAGAAGGTACTTCTTTTAATGTCAATTAGGAAAATGGTTATGTTTCAAATGTGTCATGTCAGGAACCTAATTGCCTATTTCTGTCTATCTGTGTTCTCTGCATACATGAATTGATGTGTTTGTGGATGACCAAGTGTGTTTGATTGAGTATTTACGATAAAAAAATGTTGTGCTTATTTGTGATGTGTGTAAGGATTTTTTTTTTTTAAAGTCTAGGATCAGTTGGCTGCTGCTATATGAGGATATACTAAGTGTGCAATTATGAATTCGAACTTTCAGAAGAACACACTCAATTATTTTTGTGGTCAGTTGGGATCTGAGATGGGCTGGGGTGGGAATAGAGGTGGATCCAGGTTTTAAATTGTTATGACTTCAACTTTTAAGATTTTTACTGTTGAATTCTATGTATTGTTAAAGTTATGGGTTCAAATCTAATGTAAACCCGTAGCTTAAGCTATATCTGCCGATGGTTCTCTGTTGGGATGCAGTCTGGCTTTAACTGCATAACCAAACTTTTCATTAAATTTTATATATTAAGTTAGCTTCTTTCCTTTTCTTTTCCAGATTGCTGACAAAAGGATTTTAGAGCTAGAAGCGACACGTGATTTGTCAAGGATCTGGCTACATGTGGAAATGGATGCTTTTTATGCAGCTGTTGAAACCTTGTGTAATCGAGTCTATGTCGATCAGCCATCAGACAGTGGGGTCTTACACCTATATCTAAACAGTTCATTTCATCTTTTACTCACAGAATTTTTCAAGTGTGTTGTGCATTTGCATCAAAATATGGTTTTTCTTTCACAGGTTGTGAATCTCATACCATTTAATCCAATTGGATCATTAAGTCAATTCATTACCAGTACAAATCAGAAAGTCGCCAGGTTTCAAAAATATTAAGGATATCTATGATATTCGCACAACTGTTCGCAGGAGATGGGCCAAGATATAAGTGGTGCCTGTGGTCAATTGGTGGTTAATCTACCAGATAAACACTCTATCAGCAATGCAGCTCCTCTAACAGACATCGAGGATATTCGTAGGCAGTAGAGTTATAGTATGTTCTAGGTTCTTAAATTAGATCTAATTTTCAATCAAGGCCCCCCACTTGATCAGCCTTGAGTACATTTGCAAGTGATACTAGTTTGCAGAAATTTGAACCAAATTCAGCTATAAAAAGAAGTCTATTCCTCTTGTTATCTTGATCAGTATTATTTAAGAAGACACAATAGGGAAACCCATGTACAATATTGATGAATACAGAATGTAACGGTGACCAAACTTTTTCTGCAGAATTCTATGTTAAAAGGAGAGACGATTACCAGCTCTATCTACAGGATCTTTATTGCTTTAGTCTTGGCATCAAGTTGCTGTTAGTCCCTGCCAATCTGTGGCTGTGGTTGAACTAAGTTGGATCTCACTTTTCAGAAGGCTTTTGTGGAAAGGTCTTAATGGAGGAGAGAATGATGCATCACAGGCTCAAGGGAGATATATGACGAGCTGTCTTTCTAATATATATATATATTTTCCTTTTCTCAAATTAGGAATGTAATTTTTAAAAATTAGAAATCGCACTTCAGAGGCATGGACGTGTACAAGAAATTGTTAAGGAGATGTGTCCAGAAAATATTGTGTACAAGCATGAAATTAGAAGACATCATAAGCTAGGCCTCCTGATGTTGGTCTGCACCTATGATTTGAGATGTATGCAATTTTAAATCATCACAACTCACAAGCATAAATTTTCAGTTTAAGTTCTGGAGGAATCTTGGTTCATAATGTCAAATACTGACCACTGAATTCAATAGTTAACACAGAAATCATGCTGGAGAATACATGGACAAATAATGGGAAAACATAATTTTCTTTTTCATGAGACCCCAAAGAGATGGAACATTTACTTATGTCATTTAGGCATGAATGGAAAGTTAAAGTATAAAGATGTTGCATGCAATTTTGCGGCAGACATCCTTACGATCGATGAATTCAATAATTCCAGAAGAATCAGAAAATGAGGACGAGTCCATGCTGTAGTCAAACCTTGGTGCCCATTACTAATACACTATAAATGTTCACAGAGCACACAACTAACAACCCAGCATTTTTGAGAAGCTTTCTGCAAGTCCACAGCTATCACATCGCCAGGGGTACTCCCAAACACAAATCCAAACAACAGATACAAAATAGCATTGCCTAAAATCAAAATTGAGAGGATTGTACAGCAATAACTTTGATCATCAGTAATGACCCCCCCCCCCTACCTTTTTGGACAAACAAAGAAACAGGAACTACCACTTCACTTAACTGCAAGACCTAAGAAGACAATAGTGCTTCGATTTTTGCTATTTGATCTTCTTCATTCTTCGGAGTTGGATTCTTGTTTGCCTCATCATAAAGATCGTGTTTCCACTTCTCAACCACTTTACTTGGATTAGGTCCTTGCCTTGAACTGAATCTGTCTCTCCCCCTGTGATCACTATTGCCGTGGTACCTGTCTCTTGATGGAAATTTGCCCCTCCATGTTTCACCCCTGTTTGCATACCTCTCACCAGTAAATGGTCTCTCATATCTACCAGGATGGCGTGACATGTGGTCAGTTCTTTCATTCTTTCTTCCGCCATCTACTTCAGGGTGAGAAGGATTAGGCTTAACAAGCTCCGTTGCAGCTTTCTCAATTTTTTCAGTATCCACTGGAATCTTTTCCTCCCTAAATGACCTTTTCTTCACAGGTGGTTTAGGATCTTCCTTTACTTCAAAGTACCTGTCATGGCGCCAAACATCATTTTGCCTGCCTGAAACTTTGCTCTTCTCGTCATTCATCTGCTTATCATTTGTTGTGGCTCTGTTCGACGTCTCTTTCGCATCTTTCCACCATCCTCGCTCTTCAGGGGGAAACAAAAGATAGTAACTAAATCTTGAACACTAAATACACAGGTCATAATATGCAGGTAGGAAGTACTATTTTCTTCTCTAGATATGTTTAGCTGACTTTGCTCTCAAGCATTTTCTACTTTTCAAAACTTAAGAGCATCATATGCTTATATATAGTAGAATAAGTATCTAACATACTTGCACCGAAAAGTGTAGTCTAACGACCAATGAAGTTGATGCGAACATTGGAGACTGGGGTTTGAGTCCTCTTACTTGAGGAATTACATGGTACCTATGCTGGTGGGAGGTAGCAACTGCCCGGTGTCATAGTTGAGGTGCACACAAGTTGGCCCATACACCAGCATTAGCAAGGAAAAAGCTAGATAATGTACTAATACAAGTTGGCCTGGGCACCAAGTAAAGAAAAGGAGGGTTCTCTCATTACAGACAGATTCTGGTCACAGGTCAAGTCAAGTTAGAGGTCGCACAATGGTCTGATCCTTTTTTGCTCCTCAGGAAAGAAAAATGGAAGGTTCATCAAAATGCAAGAATAATATGTGGAAACTCACCAGTAGCTGCCTTATGCCTGAAGCTTCGATCAACTTGCCCAGCACTACCACGCTCATCGTGCTGTTATAAGATATGCACAGGCAAGTCTAACATGGTTATATACATGGATCTACTTGGAAGTCAACGGGCTGAACAAGAATCCCACAACATCAGCCACAATATAAGAAAAAAAGTAGATTAACTTAAATCAATGCTCTTGTCCGTCGAAAATCTATTCTCGTCTACTGAAATTCAAAATCTGAAATTTATTTATTCATTTTCTGACAATTAGAACCTAAAATTTATTCAAATAAAAATTTTGGTTTCATTTGTTCTCTTGCTAAGTTGAATTCCATTCTCATCCCTCCCCACTAATTAACCGTAATGTTATCCTAATTGTGCCCATGAACGAATAAAGGAACTATCATCAAGTATATTCTCATGCTTCAATAAAGTAGAAACAAACTCCTCCAAAGAGCTAGGTCACCAAAATTCTACCACATCAGTAATCAAAAGCATAATCTAACACGCACTGACACAAGAAGCAAATGAAGTTAGTAAACACAACACAGAAACCTGAAAAAATGAGGTAGAACGAGGTACTACTGATGGAATTGTAGAGTGTTTGGATGTTCGATGGCGAGATCCTTCATTGAGATCAGAAGACTCTTTGATCCCATCATCTTTAACTGCTACATTCTCAGATGGTTTCCTTGGAGTTCTTTCTGACTTCGAATCTTTCACTGACGGAGCATCAAGAGGCACATCATCTTGCAGACGGCGATGGTGTTTTAAATCCCGTTCTGTATTGTTTCCACTATCTAAATTGTGTGTTGTAGGTGGCCTCTCAGTTTCTTGTCTACTGTGTTTTCTTGATCTCTTTGGACTGGAAAGAACAAGCATGATACATAATATTAGCACACAATTTGTATGCCCAAAATCCACATCATTTACAAATTATGTTATTCCAAATGAAGTGCAAGGTGTGCAATAAACAGAATCCCAAATTCTCGAGACACAATTCTACTGTTTCCAGTTGTGAAGCAGTTGAAGACACAAATCTTCAACTCTCAAAACCAAAAATGGTTTCCTCTCTTACTCCAGTATTTTTCATGTAACAACCATTCATTTATGTCAAAAAAACTTAGAATCTTGAAGACCAAAAATGGTTTCTTCTCTTACTCCAGTATTTTTCATGTAACAACCCATTCTTTTTTCTCACCCCCACTATTTTCCTCCTCTCAGCAGTACTCGTATAAATTCAGTCCAACGGAAACCCCAATTTCACGTAACTAATTTTCATTTTAACGCTGATACAGAAAAGAAAAAGAGAACTTCACAGACCCAAGAAATCCTAAAAGTTCAAGATTACAAAGTCCCGCCAACTGTTTCTTTTTCCTCAGCTCTTTTAATAATGAATTTTATTCGAACCCTAAATCATTCGAAAGCTATTCAACTCTTTAAAGAAAGTTCCCAATTATTTCAAGAAAATACATAGAGTGTAGAGAGTAATCGATTACCTGGGTTCTTGATCGAACCGGGAACGGTGACGTTTCGAGTCGGAATCGCGACTCTCTCGACGAGACGACATTAGGGTAAATCTTGAACAGAGATGATAACTTGGCTAAAGCTGGGACTCATAAATGGTGATGACAGCCTACAATGGAAGCTTATGTAAAACCAGATATTCGGGTCGAGGATACAGTAGAGGCCCAATATTAGTGGGCCTTAAGACTTGCGCAAATAGGCTCTTTCAATGTCACCATTTAAGTTTTAACCTATTTAGTAGGGGCCCAATATTAGTGGGCCTAAGACTTGCGCAAAATAGGCTCTTTCAATATCACCATTTAAGTTTTAACCTATTAAGTAGGGGCCCAATATTAGTGGGCCTTAAGACTTGCGCAAATTAGGCTCTTTCAATGTCACCATTTAAGTTTTAACCTTTTTAGTAGGGGCCCAATATTAGTGGGCCTTAAGACTTGCGCAAAATAGGCTCTTTCAGTGTCACCATTAAAGTTTTAACCTATTTAGAAAAAATATTTGCAAAAATAACCTAATGGCCAACATGAGGTACGTAAAATTTTAAGGATGGATACTTCTTCTTTTGGCATCAAGAATCACTAAAATTACCATATAAATTTGACTAATCACCAGATACTTTTTCATAAATTTAAACGGAATTTAAATTGATGCATGAAATCAGGAGCTTATGTCCAAATTTTGACGAATTGTTATGATTTTGATTATAAATTCTGATAAATCAGCAAGTGATCACAAAATTCTAACCAATCTTGTGTACAAATTTCACCAACACGTTTTTGCTTCAAAATTAGTCTATCAAATAACTCCAAATTTAATACGTGATCTTCTAATATTATCCCAACAATTTACAATAGTTTAGATTTAACATAAACCTTCAAACATCAACCCTCATTTTGTCTTTTTTTGCAATAAGAATTTTTAAAGCTAAACAAACACAATAATGGTGATAACTGATAAGCAATGAATCTTTAATTTTCTACATTACATATTTCATTGCTTTCTAATTGTAATTATGTGCCCATAATCTTAATTTATTAAAAGAAGGATAAGGGTGAGAAATTTTCTAGCGTGCGTCTAAAACTATTAATGTTTGTTAACAAGTCGAAAAACTATACCATCTTACCTGAAAATAAACTTCACTATTTAAAGTATGCCAGATGGCTTAATTTTTTTTAATACTATCAGGTCAAGATATAATTAATTGTCTTACACTAAATGAGATTAGTAAGATACAAAATCTGACAAGCAACTTGATACAACATTCTTAGAACATATAATTCTTTATATAATTATATTGTTAGTACATACTAATTATTTAAATTCTGAAATAAAATGATGGTAGATGAACTTAAGTACTTGTTTACCAAGATGTTCTTTGAAAACCAAACTCGAAATTAATTATTTTTAAAACTATTTCCAAAATCAAATTCAAACACCACTTTAGTTCATTAACTAAGGATAGTGGGAAGAAAAAAAAATCAACCTGTATGATATTAAAATTTAAACACATAATAGTTTATCTTGTTGCATAAGCCAACCAACTGAGTTATAGTATAGATAAAGTTGAGCTGGTTGAATGATTGAAGTAAAATCAACTCTTTGGTTTAAATCTGGTGCACCATTTTACAATAAGATGTTCAATTTCTGCATCCATTCGAGTTCCTACGCCTCCCCAGACTAACATGTGACCAACATCTCCAAGTGATTCACCACTAACTTGGTGAACCGTCTTGAAGCCAATCCTTGTGTAGAATTTCACAAGCTGTTACAATCAAAGAGAAACGTCCAATTTGTAATCAGATTCCACTCCTCTACTTGAATTACAAAGTAAAAATCAGTAGGCCTGAATGCTTCAAATAATGCAGTAGAAAAGCCTATAATCTGGTGATAAGAGCGCATGTGTGATGTGTGAGTTAGAGGCAATTAACAACAAGAGAAATTGCAATCCTAAAACAGGGTAAACAATTGCATGATAATTAACCAGAAGGAGAAATTGGTGAATAACCTTGGTGTGGTAAAGTTCAGTATCATAAATGGCGAGCAATTCAGCCTTTTTACATCCAGAGTCATAACCATGCCTAATTGCGACTGCTCCAATAAACAATCCAATTCCAAATATTGATTTTTCCATCCCCAAAGTTTCTCTCTGAAGTCTGATTGAGTCTAAATGTAGAATTTTACCTTGAAACCAAACCCTTATCAAACCCTCAGCTTTTCCAAGCTCTCTTTGGGTTTTTAAGCTCTTCGCTGTGATTCTGAAAAAGGGTCCTAATGTTTTCAGCTGAAGATCAAGATTTTGGGATCTCGATGCCTCCATGATTTCTGACATGGTCGGAAAGTTATCTTCAGAATTTACCCTGTTTGTTCTTGATCTTTGGTGACTCTGAGATGAACTACTGGAGAGTGAAATTTGAGAGACGAGGAATTTAGGATAAGAAATTTTGTGTTTTGTGGATGTGGGTGTTCTTGGATGAGGGAATTGAGTTGTGGAGTTTCTGATTGAAATTGGGCATTTTGTGCAAGGATATGAACTCATTGTCCTGAAATTTTGAGGATATGAAATTGTGGAATATCTCACAAAGTAGATAGAACACTGCTATCTTTCAGTTTATAAATGGCATAATAATTCATTCATGTATAATATCTTGCATGAGGACTAGTGTATTCCAAATAATCATAATACGATAAACTACAAATGCACTTTTATGCATCATTAAAAAAAATATATCTCAATTAATCATTCATAGGATCATTTTAATAAAAAACACTGAGCACCTTCCCAAGCTGAACATCTTGTTCTAATACCAATAACATTTCAATAGATTATATTATTTTCCATCATTTCATAATACTGAGCACTAGCAATCTAAAGAATAAATATATAATTTTACAACACGGTAGAGTTATTTTACAAAAAGGTAGTTAGAAAGGATAAAGGAATCATTTGGGCATACTAATTATTTACTTTTTTCCCAGAATAATTTTACTTAATAACAAATCAAACAATATAATCACATGAAAATTGACAATCAAAACATTGTATTTAAAGTAACAATACAATAGATAACAACCATCCATACAAGGTGGAAGTTAACCATAACACTCGTTGCAGCGTTTTACTATATACAATTACACAAATATATACAAAGAATACATAGATAAAGAAATAGACCGCACCCTCCCCACACTGGATATGTTGTGTTGTACATGGAAAAAGAAAATTTTATTATTATCTTTTGAATAAATAGAGTTTCACTATGTTATGTATTTCAAAAATTCTGGTTTGTTTTAACAAAGAATGCATCAATTGGTACATATTTGCTAGCAGTTGGAGAGGGTTTCTGTTTCTTTTTCTGCCGACTGCTGCTTCCAGTATGGCCTCTCTGGGCAGCCCTAGCAAAAAATTAGAAAGAACAAGATGACACCACCAATACTGATAAGCCAAAGGGAAAAAGAGAGGAAAATAACTACTTGATACAATGGCATTTAACTAGAGGAAATAAATTCATGTATCATCAACACCATGAAGTAGAAGGTACCTCTGTTGTGGCATAAAACTTCTGTGGGTGTTACCTGATTCTTCACCTTGCAACTTTTCAGCAAGATGAAAATCAGAATGTTCTTGCCTTTCTTCAATGAAACTTGGAGGCAGTTCAATACCACAAATAGAGCATTTGTAGTCGTCCACCCAGAGAAATAATTGCTTCTGATCTGATGCAGACCCTGCTTCATCATTCGCACAGTTAACACCAACTTCCCATCTATCACAGCTGCTTGCCTCCAATTGTCCCATATAAGAATCGACCTTATCAGACTTTATTGTATGATCAGTATCGGTTGGTTCATGAACCTGAATACAATGACATGTTGACAATTAGAAAGCTCAGTATTTGAATCATTTAACTTTCTTTGGTCATATAGTTGCACTTTAGCTTTTTAGTGAGAAAAACATATACCTTAGGTTGAGGTTCACTACTTTGAGGTACAAGAGTTTCATTCAATTCTTCATTCATGTTCCCTATTGCATGGCAACTGTAAGTAGAATCTGATGCCTGGTTCTCCATTGAAGAGTCACGCAGATCACAAGATGTCTCAGGGCAATAGGTAGGACAACAATTCTCATAAACTGAGAAAGTATTATCACAAACATCAGAGACCAAGGGCCTGTAATCACTTGTCTTTCCTCCAGAAGCATCTCCAGAAAGAATGAAACTAGAAAGAGTTTTTTGTGTAGGATCAGGTGGAATCCCGTTCTTGTCTTCACTGAAATGAGACATTCGAAGACCTGATAGAAAAGTTCAACTGCTTAGTCAAAATGCCTCATGCTGGAAATTTGCAGTCGAATAAAACATCAAAATAGGTAATGGCAAAAGCTGAACATGTCATTTCCAGCTCAGGGAAGACAATAATATTAATGGTGTTTGGATTCTGTTTAAGGCCTTTTGATGCCCCCAAAGCACATTCATAAATCCATAATTAACCAATGAATGAAATTAAAAGTTACAGAAACATGGTGGCAAGTGAGTGGGACAGCATCGAAAACTGATAGAAGCAAAATAATAAAAATTTAAAACCCTCCACTGTTGTAAAAGAGGGCAAAATCAGTCCCCTCATACAAATCAAAATAAGACCTATAAAACAGCAAATCCAAATAGCCTAAGGAACTAATAAAATCTATGAATTGTTCTCTATATTTGCTTCTTCTTTTGCGCTGCCTGATAATGTAAACCTTCTTCAGAGAAATTATAGGCTTTCGAATGTTTTATTCATTAGTAGCTGTAACCTCTCCTTCAATCCGATAGCAGCCTCAGAAAGATTAGGAGAAAATAAAATTTGCAAACTTCAAGCTACACAATGCTACCAAATTTCATTTGATATCATGAATTTTTCAAACCAAATAAAAATATTAACACATCAAATTCCAGGTCCCCCTTTCACTCGTCATCTGCAGTAATTAAGCAGAAGGAAAGAAGATGACTCTGCTAAGATGTAAAAGCAGACCAATATTTGATCAACAGCTTATAATCTTTTTTAAAAAGAAAAAAATTAAAAAATTGAAGTGTATTGTGGTATATAAATCATTACATGATTTCAACCACATGTGAATTTAAGTATTTTGAGGCACATATTTATGCTTTTCTCAACAAACATAATCATCATAATATTCCCACACAAAAAAAATAAAAATAACAGCTTATTTATAGCACTGAGCAATATAGCGAAGGGAAACCATACAAGACAACCATATTTTCTAAAAGGAACTGAACAATGTTTAAGTACCCACCCATGAGCCTCAAAGAAACAGGAAATTCGGCCTTAAGCAGTTTTGAAGCATGTTTCAAGATTTCCTCACTTGAACTTATGTAACTTGGCAAAGTCACCGCTCGAGATCGAACCTGGAGACCTTGACTATATCAGCTAATGTTATATAGAAATAACCTAATCTATGTAGCAAAAGTCACTAAAGCAAAATGTTGGAAGTACCTCAAAGGATGCGGTCTTCAGTTTTAGTGTCAATGTTCGCCCAAAAAGACCTTCCTTTATCATATCAGCAGAAAGCATTTCTGATAGATCAACTGCAAGCCAAAGTTAACAAAATTAACTTGGTTTCAGAGTAAATTATTTCTGGGCTTCCAGCAGAAGGAAAATTTCTCCATACTCAAAATCTAAAGGGGGGAAGAAGGGACATATGTATTGGTCATGCAATCAGAAACCCTGTCAGTAACTAAAACCATACCTAATTTTTGAAAAAGCAAAGCTTCGTCGCCAGTGGCTGAAAATGTTCTTTCATTACTTATACTCTTTCCCATCCGATATTGAGGAGTATCGGTTCCACCAAGCCCTAGACCTACGGAAAGGAAAAAGTCTGCAACAAAAAGGCAACTGAGTTGTTGTCAATACACAGAAGAATCCATCAAGGGGAAAATTCAGGACACAAGCAGTGACCACTTCAGTTGATCAAATTTGAAGAAAACCTCTCAAACACAACAGAACATCATATTATACAGCTCAAATCGAGATTGAACTTTCTAGGTTGTGTTCTTGTCAGATTAAGGGGCAATAAAAGAGATCGATTGTATCATTATCAAACCTGCTGAAGAACGAGAAAACAGGCCACAAAGGAAACTACTCTTTTGCAGCATCTCCTCACAGGTTGCTATTCCAAAGACATCCTTTAAGATACGTTCAGTGACCTTACCAATGCCCCCAATCTGTACATAGTTTCCTGAATGTCAGATTATAGACCTACATCCTAAAATGTAAAAGCAAAAGTGAACTGCCCAATTTTGAATGAAGATACTTCACAAACCAGAGAGCCTAAACATAACAGCTACTCTCCGTACCTTCCTTATTGGGAGTGAAGAAATAAATGTCACAACAGCACTTCGATCATTTGGCAAAACAAACTGGCCATTTGGTTTGTTGATATCTGAACAAACCTGTGAGACGGAATAAAGAAGCTATTATTCGAAAATCCACCTCTTAATTTTGATACAAAAAAGTGTGAATAGCTGAATGTGCCTAAGTAGTTGGGTTTCCAATCCATCTTCTATCATGGTTTTCCAAAATTATGACGCAATCTTTCCCTAGTTTGGTGAGGCATACCTAGGAATGAGTTTGGATAATCCTCCTAGCTTCAATGCAGAAACTAATGCATCCTGTAGAAGCCTCGAAAAGATTCTATGTAGAAAGCGCATATTCATTTCATAAGAGGACAAAGAACTAAAATAAATTATTTTCATTTTCAATACCTTAGCAAGTAAGCGGTTTGGTGCAACTCCAGCACTGCACGTTAGACCTGTCTCAAGGTGTACACTTTCTCTAAGCTCTTCAGCTACCTTAAAGGAGTGGAACAACCAAAAAATGGAGGATCACAAGACACAAACAAAGTCAAAGGAAAGAACAAGGATAGATAAGATTGGGAGGAAATTTTGATGGAATAGAATCTAATGTAGACTTACTTCTCCACTCGTAATGCCCCTCTCTTTGCAAACACTAGTAATATCTAGGTATGCCTCATCCAAGCTGGCAGCCAAAAAGTTCGGATCATATTTCTGAAAAACTATGAGAAGATAGATTAACAATCCAAATGATTAGGCACATATCAATCAAAAACAACTAAGTCCATAGAATTACAGTATGCAACCTTTTCTTGTTAAGTTGCTGTAATGATTATATTTCTGAAAGTCTACAGGGACAAATAACAACTCTGGACATAGTTTACGTGCAATGAATCCAGGCATCGCAGCTCGAACACCAAATTTCCGGGCCTATAAAGCATAAGTACATGTAATTCAGAAAAAAGGAAAAGCAATACAAAGAAACAACATACTTTACAGAAATAGGAATCTGAAAGCTAAATTATAAATGAGCTAAACATGAACATCCACCAGCAACATTTGTGCAGGAAGCATCTCTGATTAATCGGAATGTCAAACCTCATAGTTCGCTGTGGAAAGCATGGACATGCTTCCAACAGCCATAGGCCTGCCTTTCAATGCAGGATTACACAAGGTTTCAACAGCTGCATAAAAAGCATCCATATCCACATGTAGCCAGATCCTTGACAAATCACGTGTCGCTTCTAGCTCTAAAATCCTTTTGTCAGCAATCTGGAAAAGAAAAGGAAAGAAGCTAACTTAATATATAAAATTTAATGAAAAGTTTGGTTATGCAGTTAAAGCCAGACTGCATCCCAACAGAGAACCATCGGCAGATATAGCTTAAGCTACGGGTTTACATTAGATTTGAACCCATAACTTTAACAATACATAGAATTCAACAGTAAAAATCTTAAAAGTTGAAGTCATAACAATTTAAAACCTGGATCCACCTCTATTCCCACCCCAGCCCATCTCAGATCCCAACTGACCAAAAAATAATTGAGTGTGTTCTTCTGAAAGTTCGAATTCATAATTGCACACTTAGTATATCCTCATATAGCAGCAGCCAACTGATCCTAGACTTTAAAAAAAAAATCCTTACACACATCACAAATAAGCACAACATTTTTTTATCGTAAATACTCAATCAAACACACTTGGTCATCCACAAACACATCAATTCATGTATGCAGAGAACACAGATAGACAGAAATAGGCAATTAGGTTCCTGACATGACACATTTGAAACATAACCATTTTCCTAATTGACATTAAAAAGAAGTACCTTCTGATGATGAGATATATCTTGTGCAGTGAGTTGGAGTACTGAACACGCATGTTCTCGATTTTCTGCTTCGTATAAGCTTCCTTCTTTTCCTCATTCTCAAAATACTTGGACCCTTTACTCATTTCATACACTATCCTCTGTACTTTTTCCTTGTCCACTCCTTCCATTCCTACAATTTCGATCGTCAATCACTAAAACCTCTTATAGAACAACAATTTAAACTTTGAGAAGAATTGATCCGAAACGAATTTAAACAAGTTAGGTCAACTAATCAACTCATTATACATTCAATCTATTGGGAAAAATTTCATTCTAAACTGATCATTTACACTTAAAACAGATGATTGAAGCAATAAATTTTAATAAAAACAATTGGAAATACCTAAATTTTCAACAAAACAAATCACTAAAAAGTAAAAATAACCTGCTTTGGCATTGGTGAAGACTGTGTGATAAGATTCCCATGGGCGAGAAGAAGAAGGATCTTCGCTTCCTGCTGAAGTTTCGCTCTTCGCCATTGATTGAGTTGCTTCCACAAGAAGATGAAGTTTTCACCTAAAAGGGGAAAGACCGCGGATTTTAATTTTGTCCCAATTTGATAAATATTTACGCGCCACCTCTTTAGTTTTTCTAAATTATACTTTGCACACTTAAGTTTTTGAGTTTCACGGAGTTCTCGCCCGTACTTATTTCCCGGTAACAAAGGTCCAAAACTATGCTTAATGATTCATTTTTAACCATTGCTTTAAACAAACAATTTTATCCCTCAAAATAATTTATAAAGACATTATGAATTCCACTTTGAATGCGATGAATAAACATTTTTCAAATACAACTAAATAATTTAGTGATTATTAGTTATTGATATATTATATTCAGTATAAGAAAAACACTGCACACACTCACAAAAAAATGGATATTATAATAAATAAGTGATTAATTAATCCTCAATGTTTGATAGCAAAATTATATTGGACAAAGTTGAGTTGAAAAACAAGTCCTAATCCAGTCCATCCATTTAATTTGATTTGTGTTATGAGTTAACCATTAAATTCTATATAGTATGCAAAAAGTAACCACTACTTCTTATTGTGGTCAATCAAATGAAACAAGTGTGCTCGTGTACAAAGGGAAAGAGAATTGTTCAAAAAGGGACAAAACCCAAAGTGCTATTTTTTATGTTCATTTGTCAAAATCCACATTAATGCAAGTTAAGGCAAAATTTTCTGGCAACTTACTAAAGCGGACTTCAAAGAACTTCTAAACGGTTGTCACTCAAATATTTCCATTAGAATGATAAAATACGAGATTTAATTTGTAATCTTGAAAATAAGATATGTTTATGTTATAGTAGGTAAAGATAATCTATTAGTGTATTTTATATGTAAATAGTGTATATAACTTAAATTCAAAAATTCTTTATAAATAATCATAACGAGAGAAAAAAATGTATTAAATTGTATAGAAAATTTAAAACAACACTTAAACGATGCATTAAAACATGATATTATTATTATTTTTATGATGTTCAGACCAACTTACGCTCACCTCGTTTTACCCAACACGTTCTACCTCCTACCATCGAATAACTTTTAAATTACTCCATTATTATGATATTACTATCTTAATGCTTTAAAATAGTAAAAGCTAGACAATGACATTTACTATCAAACTCAAGTTGAAGGTT
Organism: Solanum lycopersicoides; assembly: GCA_022817965.1. Classification (NCBI taxonomy): domain Eukaryota; kingdom Viridiplantae; phylum Streptophyta; class Magnoliopsida; order Solanales; family Solanaceae; genus Solanum; species Solanum lycopersicoides. The sequence goes on from CM040618.1 coordinate 128,330,878, forward strand.
AACCGTGTTTTCACATATAATTAAATTTAATTATATGCCAAAGATGGACCGCAATTGCATGCATGTGGATTGTGGCCCAAAAATTGAACAAGTTTTCTTTATTCCCTTAATTTCCTCAAGTTATTGAGAATCGTTGACAGTCAATTACTCTAATATTTGAATTTGGCAGAAAAATCTAATATCTTCTTGAAATTTTTTAATTCGTGTCAAACATAATATTGACTTAGAAATACGTATTTCTGAAAATAAACCGATTTATGTTCACTGTAATGGATAGTAGTTAATCTCTTCATTTAATACGTACCAAACTTTGCAGGTTTTCCCTATAAATATGCATGCATTCATAGCTTAGTCCTATAAAAAAAAATATTGCATGTAAACATTAGCATTGTTGATCGAAACAGTGAATTCGTCGCATAGAAAACTGTAAAGATGAAATTTTTTGTACCTCGGCTGGTGATCTTTTTTCTTGTTTGTTATTCAGGTATGTAATTAAGCTTAGCCTTGTTGATAATTAAACACTATTTTAAAACCTTTTATATGAATTATATATCAACTTTCTCATTTTTTTAGGGGTTGAAGTTTATGGTGAAGACTACGATTATAGTTTCACATCTGAGGTAAAACGCTTCTCCACCCTACACAATCTTTATATACTACTAATATTTTAATTATAAACCTGGAAGATTTGAATTCCAGAATTTCTATATACGGTTACAAATTACATACACCAATAGTATAAATATATATATACTATATATGTTAGTGTAATTTAACTTCTTGTTGTAATAATATGTTGACACCAACAAAAATAAAACTTGTTGTAATAGGTAACTCGCTTGATTATGTTTTATAAATATTAATACAAAATTATAATGCATATGCTTCAGTGTTTAGCAAATCCCCTTAGTGCTCAATACAATGGCGGAATAGTTGTGAATCCAAACTTCAACGAGGGACTCAATGGCTGGAGAAAATCTGGATTTGCAAATATGGCCACTAGGATGTCAAAAGATACAAATAACACTTTCATTGTGGCTACTAACAGAAAAGGACCCCTTCATGGTTTTACCCAAAAATATTTCTTGAAAAAAGATACTTACTACGTACTTCAGGTACTAAATTAATTTTTACTTACTCAATAAATTTTAACCCGCTCATTTGACACTCGTATAATTTGCAGCTTGGGTGCAAGTGAGCCATGGAGATGATTATAGATGCTCATGTGGCTCTAGCATTCAAAGGACCATTTGGAATTCAACGTACTGGATGGGCTATTGCTCGTTCTGGCTGTTGGTCTATGCTAAAAGGTGGCTTAATACTAACTACTTCAGCTCATGTGGACTTATATATTGAGGTGAGTTATTTACCTTTTTATATTAAAAAGGAAAAAGGGTGAAAAATGCCCTTAAACCATGAAAAAAAGAATAAAAAATGTCTTTCGTTTATAGTTTGATCCAAAAAAAAAAAAAATTGTCAATATTTTGGTCCAAAAATGCCCTTATTGTTATTTTGAATAAAAAATTGCTCATTTTTCAAATAAATATATATTTATTTCTTTTAACACATTCTATCTCTAATAATATTTTTCTTAAATTAGCAAATGTTTATCTTATTTCTATTCAGAAAAAAAATAAAATATAAAAAATATTTCTTATTTTTACTATAATTATATTTTATCGTTATATAAAAAA